>JAWQRJ010003923.1:0-11543 GCA_033557515.1 Diorygopyx duplodentatus
TTGACATTACTAACTTATACACTAATATACCTATGAAATAAACAATTTCCATAGCTACACAAATCATTAAGAATCACTTAAACAATAACACAGGTGCTAATAACTTAATAAAACCTTTAACTGCTTGCATTAACCAAAATCACTTTACATTTAATAACAATAAATATTACAAAATGATTGAAGGTTTACCTATGGCCTCCCCACTTAGCGGATTTATGAGTCACATTTTCACGAACCATTTAGCAGAAATTATACACAACAGCAATTCGAATTCATTAACAAAATTATATTATGGAAAAGATATGTAGATGATATTCTAGTCATAATTGACTCTACAAATGTAAATATTATGAAACTACTTCACAATTTTAAAAATACATTACACCATAAAATAAAATTCACCATAGAATTAGAAAATAATCACACCTTAATTTTTTTAGATATCTCTTTAATAATATCCCCTCATACAATTAATTATGACATTTATAGGAAACCTACACAAACCGACGATATTATTCTATTTAATTCTTTTCATGACCCAACAATTAAAAAATCAACGTTCATTTCTTATATACACAGACTAAAAATACTCCTCTCAGTTTGAATAACATGAAAAAAGAGTTAAACATTATACAATAAATTGCTTCTAACAATGGTTACGATATTTTAGATATTTTAATAATATTTTTCAAAATATCAAGGCAAAATCAGTAACAAAATTAAAAACATTGCTAATAAATTCAACATTTCACTTACCCTTAAAACAAACCATAATCTAACAAACATACTTAACAATAGTAAAGCACCTACCAAATTACTAGAAAAAAATTGTCTATACACCCTTACATGTGAAACTTGCAATGCTACATACATAGGAGAGTCCGGCAGAAATATCGAAATTAGAGTCAACGAACACATATAACATAATATTATAAAACGTATAACGAACACGTATAATTAAATATCGATACCTATAAAATAGTAGAGTATCCTGATGTAACTGTGACGTAAATGTTCTAATAGTAAAGAAACTAGTGGAAATAAAAGAAATTTGTGGAAAATTAACAAAAACCATATTGTTAAACCGAATTTATCAAATTGTAAATAAAAATCTCAGGAGTATATGTATGTAACGAGAAATTTGTTGCAGCAAAGGCAGATAAGAAAGGTATTTCGAAATTGGGAAATGTGAATTTATGTGAGGCTTATGTTACTGATAAGAAATACTTGTATATCCACGTTTTTTCACATACATTGCTGTGGTTTCTTCATGAAACCACTAGGTATGTAGGTACAATCATACATATATGTATATATACAAATTTTTTTTAAGTAATGTGAATAATTTCTTGGGATTCGTTGACAAAATAAATGCAGAAAATTAAATGTGGAAAATTGCGAATTTGAAAAAACTCTGAAAAACTAATTCTCTGTTAAAATAATGTCACGGTGGGAGATAATAATGAAGATTTACTGACAGAGGAAGAACGGAACAGTGAAGATGAACTGCTACTTTCAGTTTTCCAAAATAAAAATGTCGTTTGGACGAACCAATTGCGCTAGTGGTCTGATTCTAAGGAATTAATTGTTTTGTTGCTTATGTTTTAGTAAAGAACATATTCATGTACAAATCTGTTTGCAAACAACGACGGTTAGTGAAGTAAAAGCATTTTTTGGAATTAGTATTGTAATGGTTGTAAAACATCTCCCATCTCACAGAGATTACTGGTTCTCTATGCCGGAGTTGAGAGATGAGTATATTTCTTCTGTAATGTCTAGAAATAGATTTGATTGGCTGCTCGCTCACGTACATCCAAACGATAACGCTTTACAACATCAACGGGCGATACTAACTTTGATACTAAATGTTTTTTCTGCCTACTGCAGATGATTGAAAAGAGAACTTTTAATTTGGTCAGAAGACATCAATAATTGAAATAACCACAATGGGCGTACATGGTACATCATGCGGAAAAAAGGAATTGGATGACATCAAGAAATAAAATTCCCAGAAGATTTCAAAATTAATCATCAGTGAAAATCATCTTTTGTGTATAACATAATAAATTAAACAACAATAAAAAATACGTCATATGCAGATTTGACACTCGTTTAAGAGTTCTTTAAATAATCTCTCACTTTATGTACACTAATTCGATTACCCAATCGATGACGACGCATCAACTTGTAATGTTCGGTATGACAGTGGAACAAATGAGACGAGCAAAAGGAGCAAAGCGTTTATGTAACGCCGATTACCCCTGAAGTAAATTGCGTGGCAGCGAGACGTGGCTAATAACCAGTTTACACGACTCGGCCCGCTCAATGATGTTATATTGTCTCAAAGTGGCGAATCATCCCAGTCGGCCATTAAACGGGAGCTGGTAGCCGGTGCCCGCTTAAAGTCTGCAAAAATCCGGCAGGACAAGGAAGTCGAAGTGGCGCAAGATCGACGATATCTCGTTAACGGCACAGCCGCTGGAGCGTGCAGACTTCACCACTGTTTGTAATCAGCTGCAAACAACCTACTTCATTTAATTAGTACTGTAGTGCGGAAGGGATATCGAGCTAAAATTAGCGCACAATTATGTTTAGAATTTCGTTTTATTTAATTTTAGATATACACGTGCATACATTTCATAACATAATAGAAAAATAGAACCTATCAACAACTTGTATCCAATTATTCATGTCGAGCGGGAATGACAAAGACATCCCCTAGATTGAATACTTCGCTTGGGGGGATAACGGCGATTGGAGGTTGAATCATTGTCAGAGCATAAGATGGTCCTGAATCTGTTAAGTTATTAACGAAGAGTTAGCAAATACATTAACGATAAATAATGTTTTGATACGTACATCCACCACTTCTATGTTGACGTATTTTGTTGGTACTACCGCTATGAATTGGCGCTAAAAGAAGTTTAACCATTCGTTTATAAAAAAAAACAAATATTAAAACCCTACCTGCAAAAGTGCTGCCAATAACACTACATACCAGCAACAATTGACCTATATTCATGAGCTTCTATAGGTGATACAACCTGTTGGTTTCTCTGTTTGTCTCTTTTATTTGCTCCTATACCTCGAGGACCTTGACAAATTCTAATTATTCTAAACGTGCTTGAACAACACGTGCTGCAGAAATTTTAATGACTATTCAAGAAATTACCCTCGATGTCATTTAAAGGGAACTGCTTGATTAACGCATTTCTTTATACCTGAAACACTAATGAACCAAGTCGAAAGATCTCGCCTTTGACGCATGTCATAAAAGGAATTACAAAATGCTGCTGTTTGCTATTTCCAAACAATTTCCATTTTGGTGATATACTTGTTTGCGTTCGAAAGTTGTTGTTCAGCTCCATGCCTCGTGCGTATTTCAAGCATGTTGGTCACATAGTTTCGGAGGTGCATCGGAATTTGTTAACAATGTTGATGTATTTCGACAAATGACTTTTGTACTTGCATTATTATTCCATTGCATAATAGTTAAAATAATTCTTCAACTCTATGATTATAAATGTTCTCATTCTCAATGAACATATCTGAATTTGCAATCACAGCATGATGTATAAACAAAATTAATTGCACACACAATTTACAGGACAACATCCAATTGTGGTTGTTTCAAGTAAAAAAAAGAAGAATTTTAAGCATCAAAACGTTAAATCTGAAAATTAGCGTTTTAATTTGCTTCAACGGAAATGTCTTCAAATTATGAAATTATATTTAATAAATAACGAATTGAAAATCTAATGCTTTATTGAAGCCGTTAAAAATATTCGTATCTAAAAAAAACATATAATCTGTATACATCATTTGCAACTAAATTAATTTTTACTTCTAGTGCCCTTTAAATGTGTATTGTTTCTAAAGAGGAAAGCTTCCTTGAGTTTCGAAGGACTCATGTCCTTCATGTTCAATTTTATAATCAACGTAAAAGTTTGAAACGTTTATTATTAAACGTTTTTTCAAATTTTGCAAAAAAAGTGCAATTGACTAAGATGGCACTAATGAAAAACAAATAGTAATTGTAAGCATTAATAAGTAATTAATAAGTAAATAAGTTTTAATTATGTTTTGAATTTTCCTTATTTTTATTTTCACACCAATTCATACCTATAAAAACCAACTAAGAAGCAAATAACTGTTATGTTGTTTATAAACATTTTTATTCCAATTATTAGTTTGGTGTCGCCTTCAAAGTTCAATATTAAATTTAAGGAGCTATCATGTTATAGCTGAAAAAAGTTTCTATACTCATTGTTTGCAACAACCAGTTTATTTTTTCAGTGCATTTTTTAACTGGGCAATTAGCAAGTAGACCAGTACGTAACCAGAAATTACGTACCTGACAACCCTTTTTATGGTGAAAACCGATTACCAAAACGTAAAGAATCGGACCCTGCGAGTCACTCATCGTAAGTTTGCCTGGTTATTCGAAAAAAACGTATCATTTAACTTGTTTGTAGCATATTTTGACAGCTAGCGGGTACTTCAGAGGGCATTCCTACCAACTATGCTTTTGGAAAAATCACTATTAAAGTCAATAGTTGGTGTAATTAATTATTTATAATCATTTGAATCAATGTTTATTCTCTAACTGATAGCTAACTCAATTTTTTCTGTTTGTAACATTTATTTATTTAAGTACCCAATTGCAGTCAATCTTGCGGTTAATTAGGAAAAAATTGAATTTGATTGAATTATTATAGAGCTTGACGAGACAAGTCTAAATAATAACTGATCTCAAGTCACAAATAACTCTATAACGAAATAAATAATAAAATAAATAACTCTATAATAAATAACGAAATAAAATTGTAAGGAAAACATCGAACATAACTATAGGCAGCTGGCGAGATCTATCGGTGGGGAAGCGAAACAGCACAAACGAAGATAACCGCAAATGGTGGCACAAAAGTATGCTTTTGTGTTTTACCCCCGGGAAATTGATTGAGATAGGTACCGACCTTCAAACAAATCATCTTAAGACGTTTTTGCTTATTATAGCTAGGTTCCTATAATAGAGAGCTTTCATGTGCTGGTCGAACGTTAGTTTTGTACTTCACCACACGATGGCGCTTATTTTTTATTTTTGTAAATTGAAACGAACACTGAAAGTTCGAGCGTAGCTCGGTTTACCAGGTACAGTTAAATACAGCACATTTTCGTCGACGAAAAAGTTTTTCAGTCAGCTTCATTTGAACTGTCCTTCACTGGCGAAGTATTTATAACATTACACAACAACAAACCGTTCGTATTATGCAAATAACAATGATAAATACATTGGAGGAGTCGCCATCTAGCGGAACCTAGTGAAGGTAGAGAAAATAGCGTTTGCGAAAGAAAACTGTATTAGGTATAATGCTTTATTTTACATGAAAAAAAAACATTATCGGAAGATGGCGCTCAGTGTTTTGACGCATCATCGTATATTTCTACATGTGTTATAAATGGGAACAAGAAATAAAACAAACATAAAGTAAAGAAAAGTTTTTTATTTTATTCATTATTTTATGCAGTTTTGTGTCACAATCCTAATATCCTTGTTAAATATTTATTTGCCCAAAGTGACACCGTTTAGGGATCGGGGGGTTACGTGAGAGAAAGTCGTGTGAGTGATCCACGCCCACTAAGTTCTTACAATTGAGACTTAAATGACTGGTCTCAATTGTTTTATGTTTTTATAGCCTAAAAACTTTAATTATTGATTAGAAAACACTTAACGTAAATGTTAAAGATGTTATATTATGTTAAACATTCCAACAATTAAAAACATATGATGGCCACTTAATTAACAATTGACTGTTTTTCATTGATTTCCAATAGTGTTTTATTGTTGTGAAGTTCTAAAAAAACTCATAATATCGAAAAAAATAATATAGATAGCAATCGGTATCTGTTTTATTTTCTAATGAATTTCCAGACATTGTTTTTCTGTTTGTTACATTGTGATACTCATACTTAACCACCTTTGATACTTTTTACAAATACTTTGTAAGTAGTGCGTACATCACAGGCAGTGGTAATTCATCATTTGTCAACAGTAAATATTTCAGAGTACTTTCAAGCTAAAGCTGCAATTGGCTAGTTCTACTGTATGGTAGGTTATGTGCGCACACCTGACCTCACAAACTAATAGTTGCGAGGTAGTAATTATAACGTTCGATCAGTAAAATAGTGAAAAACTAACAGTCAATACGCACAGCCAAGGTTCATGTGTATAGCACAATCAGAAAGTTAACAGTTAAGCAACTTTTAAATCCAACTTGTCGAATGGAATGAAATGCTCTTATTCTGCACGTATACATTATTATTGCAGGATTATTCTATTTCTAAAATAGTCGTGTGCAAAAATTGATGAAAATAAATCATTTCTTAGCAAACACATTAAAAAGAGTTCTTCAATAACAGTAGTTATTTTCAATAATAATAATAATACAACTTTTCTTAAATTTTCTTTCATTTACTTTCTTTCACTTAAAAAGTATTACTAGCAGAACATTACGTGGACTTTTCTATTTAAAATTGCCGAAATAAATGTTATCTACTTGCAGCTTGAGATTAACGGCTCGGAAAATTCTGCAGTTTAAAATAAAGTGTTTCAAATGTGGACTTTGCACCATTTGGGCGCGAGTCCAAATCGCGGTATCTAAGGCAGCTTTTAGCCAGTGTAAACATGGTTGGCCGGCCCGCTTTTAGCTGTTATTCAATTTCGAAAATTTAAATCCGGTTCGAAGTAGTTAACGTGTAGAAAGTGTGGTCAAGCAGGTAAATGAAGCCGGTACTGGTTGTTGAAATATAAAATTTTATTGCTGGCCAAATACCATAGTAAATTGAAATTATTTATATTGAAAGAAGGACCGAGTTTCTATGTACAACCACACAAGCTTAAATTACGGCCAAAAATAACTTGATTATTATAACATTTTTTTTAGAATTTACTTGTTTTCTGAACCATCTCACAACATAGAATTGCATTCTTTTTTATTTCTACTAGAATTTTCGTAAAATTTTAATTACTCCTGCATGCACGCATATATGTATGTGCATACAACTGCACATTAAAGGTCGTTAATGTATAGAAATGTCATGCGTTTGTAGAATTTCAAATCTGAATAATTTTTTTCAATATTAAAAAATATTTGGAATTAAGGGTCAAATATTTAAAATACGCTACAGATTTCTTTAAACCAATGCCATAATGACATATATATTAATATCCTCACAATGAGATAAATACCTTATGTGATTCCTTAAATATTAATATTATATACTTAAATAGTTAAAATACCTTATTAAATTCTTCCATGGTCAGATGTTATCAATTTCTTGCTTGTATATATTACTTTCAAATTCTTTTATATATTACTTTTAAATAACAAAGACATCACATTTTGAACAGTGTATATTATCAAATAACAAATCTTACAATTATTCATAACAATATCTACAAAAATACAAGCCCTTTTTAATACAGATCTCGTAATTTTCGTCAATTAATTACATCCTCAGCCTTCTACGTTTGCCGCTACCGGCCGAATTCCGACCTCATTTTCCCGTTACCGTTGACGTCACCGCGTTCGCCATCGATGACGTCATCTCGACACATCCCGAAGGTTTCGCAGCGCCACCTTCTTTGTCGAACTTGCCCATATCCGCGTCGTAGATCACCGAATTGATCATGTGGATGGCCATCGACCTAACGTGTGGCTCCATGCGGCTTAAGCTCAGACCGACGTATTCGCCGAACGCTATAGACTCGTCATTACGAGCCGTTAACGATTGGGAGATCGTGGAGGCTCCATCGCAATTATCGGACGTGGGCGATAAACTGGCTTTTACTCGCACGTCCTCAAAGTTTGCCCGCGAGTGCTCTTTGGTATTGGGAATGTTGGTATTATGGTGATCGTCAGGATGAGGGTTAGACATCGAACAGGCGCTTTCTTCGCCGGTTGTGTGGTTGAGAAGAAGCCGCACCTCCTCTTTGTTGTCACCATCGTCTTCGATGATCAGTTCTTCTTGTTGTATATAATGTGTTTGGTCGATATTGGGACTGTGGGGTTGGTAGTACAGCTGAGGGCTCTGTAAGGGTGGTGGTAGAAGTGCTGTTGATAACGGTGGTGGACGAACCGAATATGTTCGAGGACTACTTGCCTGGAAAGAACGAAGATGTCAACGAAGAAATAAGAAGAACAAAAGAACGAAGAAATACAAACTATGCTACATTCAAAGTATCTGAAGAACAAAGGACACAAGGAAGTTTAAAAATAGTGGCATAGTTCCGGCGTGGAAATTAAGAGAGGGCAAGAAGATATTATATGAAGGAGGTACAAGCTGCAGGAAGGAGGAGGTAACGGTGGAGCGCTTGCTCTTGCTGGATACGGAGAAGTGAGGAGTGGTGGAGTTGATGGAGGACCAGGGAGGTGATTTGAGATGGATGAAGAGGGTGTTGGATAGTTGGGATCTTCCGAAAGCGCGCTTTGATACCTTTGTTAGTTTTCGAGTTATTTGAACTGATAGTTTTTTGCCATATCCAATCAGTTTATTTTGACATTTACATACTTTAAATCTTCAACACTAATTCCATTTGAGGTGCCATTTAAATATTTACCCTTAACAATATTAAATACACTATTTAACGCTTGAGTTTAGTCGCTGAAGTTGGAAAAGGAAAAACTATTTTCAGTTTAGTCGCCGAAAAGGGAAAAACTAATTTGACAGGTTGAGAACCACTGGAAATAATCATGTGTATTATATATGATGAAATTACTTCAGATCGATCCTTTTGAAAGCAACTTTATTATTTATAGTGCGCACACTCAGGTAAATTGTTTGTGTTTGCAATACTTCCTTTTTGTGGTTGTATGGAATCGTGACAATATTAAGTATGTAAACATGTTAACGTTTAAACTACTAAAATATAAAGTCAGTCGATAATCAGGTAGGATCATGAAGTTTTTGTATTTTTTATGGATAAAAATGTTTTTGTATGCTTTTTTTGTTTTTATCGGCGTTGAGTTTCCAGATCCGATTCTGGATGCTACTATTATATCTACTGCATTTTCAAATTAACTTTTTCAGGCGAGAATTCAGTGCACCAACAAAAGATTTCTTCTGCTTTTATTAAGCTTCTTCTCCACTATTTCACTTCTACAGTAGTTTAATGCATTGTGGGCAAATCTTTGGATCAATTTCTTAAACGAAAAACCCAACATGATCTCTTGCCCCAAAACTTTAATTCATCATAATAAATGGAATAAAAGTGCATTTTTAATATTGGGCACACAGTAAGAAATAAATAGTTTTGACCATAAGCCGATCCATCCAGAGAACATTGAATTTTTTTGTTTTTGTCCATCATTTCATATGATGGACAACGGATAGATATGACCATTACCTTGCTCAATGCGATTTCAGTTCTGCGTTTTAAATTTTCCAACTTTTTCCACTGGTCGTGCCAATACCGAACGGTTCGTTCGGTTGGCAGCACTTTTCCGTAAAGCACACTGTGCTCCACTTTGTTATTGTTAGTCTCCATAAGTTTTACTATATGCTGGTGATGTTTTAAGGATTCTGCCGCACCCATCCCTGAAGCGAAATACCCAAAAAATGTTTCCTTCAAAGGCGAGTTAAACGGTATGAATCTCATCGTATCTTCTGGTTCTATGGGATGAGAATGTTTACTTCTTATGATAATAACTCCGCATAATCCCTCCTAAAATGTAATTGCCCTTAGTGGCATACTTTTTGGTTAAGCTAACTGTCATTTGATGATGAACTTATACCCTGATGTGTATATCGCTTGCTCTGGTATAGGAAGTGTTTAGTTTGACTTGAAAATTGATTTTTGCCTGGCACAAGGAATCCTTCGTTATACCTCTATTCTTCTCCTTCGCCTTTCTTGAAGAACTATACTGGCAAACGTACTGTTTTCTACAAGCTTTCAGTTACATATTTTCTTGCATGTTGTTGCCAAATACTTACGAGCAAACAATTCTTTGTCCTTCTGTGATAGATTTCGATACAATCCAATGCGTATTGGTGTGTTGTCCGAATTCTTTTATCCACTTCGTTATGTCGGCCATACTCTGTATGCCGCTTCTTACAACCGTTATCCCATCATCATCAGTTGGGGACACGATTTTGTTTATAAAACATTTCGGCAAATTCGTGTCGTTTATAATCGACGACATGAATGCACACATAAATATTTTCCGATCAATCCCCGCCGTGTACTGTATGTAGCTGTATTGCAAAGCTCCGAAGTGCAACTGATGATACAATGTGGGGTGGTATTACGACAATTGTGAATTTTATGTTAGCAGACCAATGGGGAACGGTCAATACGCACATTGTTAGCGTGCAAGGGTGCAAGGTCAGGTAAGACCAGCGTTTCTTAAACGTTTATACAATTCGAATCGGTTGGAGACTGGGGTATTAAAAAACTATGTTCAAAAAAATTGAAATGGAATATGTTGTTTTGATTTTCCCCAACAGACGAAAAGAAGTCTTCTGTATGGAAAAGGAGAAAGCTCCAGGCAGAAACCTTCGATGGAATTACACCCATCACATAAAGTAGAATTTGGTTTAAAAGAAAAAGGACTGAGAAGCTAAAGCTTTTCAACTGACAGGGCCCTTTATTTCTCCTCCTAAATGAAATTTATTTAAAGTGACCAGATGTTATATAATGGAATGTGGGACGCTCACTAAAAAAAGACGTTTTTATTTTGTGATTTTTACAATATATTATCTTACATAATATATTGTAAAAATCATAAAAGAGTAACATTCTTTTTTCTCGTATCATCACAATAAACAAGTACTTGTATGCAAAATAATCATACATTCATAAATTACATTACAAAATCTTTGCATATCGTCAACATCGAAAACAAATATAAATATTAATGTAAATCTAGCCATTAACATGTAAAATATACAAATCATAACATTAAAATAATTCTTCATTTTTTGTTATATTATTCCAATTTTTATTTACAAGAATTGAAAAAATTGCACTTCACTTGTAATGTTACCTTCACAGTTTCTAAGCCCAATTGCATTTTCTCTGTGGTTCATATTTTATTCACTTCTGAAAAATGTGTTCCGTTGAACCATTTGTCCCTGGCAAGCATAATTCAAATTCAATCGGCTTCTTAATATTTATAAATGGTACGTTGTCGTTCTCGAAGTGATTAAAAATTTCTATCCTATGTCTTTTATCAGTTGGTATCTTATATTCATTGCAACGGTTTATTTTTGTGGTTAAATTTCAATTTCAATTTCAAATAATTCAGATTTAACACAAAATAATTCAAAATTTCAATAAGAAATAATTTAAATATATTTCTCTATTACCTACAAATCCAAAAATTCTAAATTTATGAAAATTTCTAATTTTAATTTTTCTGCATTGCACAAATTCAAATTTCAATTTAAAGATTTCAAATGTAAAAAAAACAAAACAAATTCAAATTTTCAAAACAAAGAAATAATATAAATATTTCTTATTGAAATATATCTCTATTACCTAC
>JAWQRJ010003924.1:0-11542 GCA_033557515.1 Diorygopyx duplodentatus
ATTTTGTAAAAATTAAATATCTTTTATGGATATTACTTAATAAAATATCTTTTCATTTAAAAAATAAACTTCAAACCAATAATTACAAACGACAAAAATTGAAAACAATAAAAATATCATATTATATTGATTTTCGCAAAAATAAGCACAACTTTTCCTGTGAATAAAAATCGATGAGACTTTTTGAAAGAAAAGATATTTTATTCACAGGAAAAGGTGCGTTTATTTTTGATAAATAAAAAAGTATGTAGTATCATTTTTGAATGATCTTCTCCATACAGGAGTGAACTTATTATAAACAATAAAGAAGTAATCATTGTTTAAATAAACTTGAAAACAACATTTTTACACTTTTTTTAGTTTTCTTTTATATATAAAGAAGCAGAAAAAGTAGTCAATAACATGAAATATACATCGCAAAAATAGCAAAAATTTTAATTATTTTTATTAATTTTAATGAAAGGAAAATTTTAATATAAATTGCAAAAAAATATTTATATTTTTAAAAAATTAAATATTAAATGCAAAAGTCAATTATAAAAATAACTCACTATTCATCGAGTCCTCATGTATTGACAACAACTTTTAAATAACAGAAAAACATAAAATTTTACATAATTCATTTAAGTTAATTTATTTTTTTTAGTTGAATCTCGGTTGCTCTGTTGGAGAAACGAAATTCAAACTATGTTGGATTCTGGACAGAGAGGGATTGCAGACAACAAAACTGAATGAGAGATACCCAACCAACCCCAAAAGTTGGGGTTGATGGAGGTGGAGTTGGTCCAGGTTTACAACACCATGGCAACATTTACTTTCTTTTACTTTTTTACCTGAAAGTGTAAGAGAGTGTACATACGTTAAAAAAAATTCTGGGGTGAGATTTTGATATATCTTGATGAATTAATTACATCAATAACATGAAATATAGATCATTTATTTTGATGTAACTAACAATAAATAGAAAACATAGTGAAATTTTTAATTATTTTTATTAATTTTAATGAATGGAAGATTTTAGTTAGGCTAATTTAAGACTAATAGTGCCATTTATGGCTATTGGTCTGTCTGTCCACCCATCTGTCTGTCTGCACATCCGTCTGTTAGGAACACTTTTTCTATTTCTATATATTTTAGGAAAAAAAAAAGTTTCTAATAAAAGTTTCATTGTTTCAAATGTAATTTTTTGCAAAAAAATGCAAATAACTTTTAAACTATACTGTTTGTCCCAGGTTAACGTGAATAAACTTGGTAAAATGGTTATGAAAAAAAAATTCGAAAAACAGTTGGAACCCCAGGCCAACTTTGTTTTAAAAAAATACATTTATTTTTTTAAATTATTTTTTATTTTTTAAATGTCCAATAACTCTTAAAGGTTGCGACTTAGGCCGAATGTATGTTTAATAAAACAGACCATAAATTCTATAAGGAACGCAAAAATGTTATGATATACAGGGTGTTCCCAGTAAAAATCTGAAGTTAGAGTATAGCGTCTTGTAGAAATTGGACACACTGCATACATGAAAATACTTCCGGAAGAGAGAAAGACTGAAACCATGAAGCTTTTATTTGAAACTTTTTTACCTAAAAGAATTAGAAATTGTAGAAGTGTGGACCACAAACTAATTGTGTTAGAATACCATAATCGTCCAGATATGTCAAAATCTGGACGACTGGCATTACTTTCTCTTTATATAAGAGAATGTAAAAAGTTATGGCCAAATGAAAAACGCAAACCTCCAAAAATTAAAAAAAATGCGCAAAACAGTCAGCACCACAAACCTGGCACCAGATGCGATTTTTTCGTTAATTTCTGAGTGGGGTACGATTTGACCACAAAATTTGTCCGCTCCCAAAAAAAGTTATGGGGAAAACAAACAAAAAATGCACCCGGCACCAGGTTCGCGTTTTTCGTTAATTTCTGAGCGGGATACGTTTGTCCACGATTTGACCACCTTTGTACAGTGAAAACCTTCGTTTGTCCACACCCCAAAAAAAAGTTATGGTCAAAATTAAAGAAAAGCCCGAATCTGGTTGGGTGCTGGATGCATTTTTTTTTGTTTTCACCACAACTTGTTTTTGGAGTGTGGACAAATTTTAGGTTGACAAACGTGGTGAAATCGTGGCCGTACGCATCCTAGTCAGAAATTAACGAAAAATACGAGTTTGGTGTCGGGTGCATTTTTTTGTTTTCACTATAACTTTTTTTTGGGGTGTGGACGAACGAAAATTGTGGGTGGACAAACGTGGTCAAATCGTACACAAACGTATCCCACTCAAAAATTAAGGAAAAACGAGAATCTAGTGCCGAGTGCTGGGTGCATTTTTTTGTTTTCACCATAACTTTGTTTGGGGTGAGGACAAACGAAAATTTTAGGTGGACAAACGTGGTCAAATCGTGGACAAACGAATTCCTGACTTTTTCCAAATTCGCACTTCGGGGTACTAACTTCACAGAGCTTAATGCTTTCATTCTCGGGAAGAAACGAAGCCGACAAATAAATAAATTCAATAACAAGAATAGCTCTGCCTTGTTTCTCTTGCGAACTGGCAAGGTTGTAGAAAAAGCCAAACTTTACTACAACTTTGTTTGTAGTAAAGGGCAACCTTTCCCTTTTGACTGCTCTTCTTCCTTCTTTCTCCAGTTTTCCCCCTGTTAGATCGTCTGACAATTTTTTTCTTATTCTATTTATAACTTCTTATGCTATTCTACATTCTTCATCGAAGCAACTTCTTTTTCACTCTTTCACATCAAACTGTCAATGAAGCAATGGCTTTTTTTATTTGCGTCTATTCCTCGCCTTTAACGCCTTTGACAGCTCTTGTGCGAATGCTTCTATCTGATTCCTCGTTTTTCCATTGGGTTCAAACCATGTGTGTTTGTGTATATTCCATTGCAAATTCAATCACCATCCTTCCATTTTCATTACTCTTCATTCACTTGCATTTACTGGCTATCGTTTTTCTACACGTCTCTTAACCTTAAACATAAAAATTAAAAATCTGCATAATCTCGTCGCTATTATGAATACTACACATCACGCCTCCTTCCTTTTGCCCGCAAGCACGAATAGTAATTATTTTAGCGCTGTTATTATTTATGCATCAAAAACCAGTTTCGTCGTGCCAGTATCGCAGCAACATCTCGTCGCTGGGCTCCACTTTCGCAACTTCACCATCTCGCGGGGAAGCATTTTGAATTACGCGCTCCTATTAGGCTCTTTGCATGGCGATTAAAATTGTTCTGCCATAACTGACATGCGTGCGCGCATTTTTACCACCTTGTAATTAATATGTTTTCATATTCCAGACGTTAAGGCACTAATCACGCCGGCATTCCATCCTACCGTTGCCGGAGCGTTTTTACGCCAAGTCCAATTTGCATTGATAATTTAATCAATCTCGATTGGTCGAGCTCTACCGCGCATGTGAGATTGCCGTCCCTGCACAGTGGATACTAGTCGATTGAATGCACGTTAATGAGAGGTTGAATAAATTTTTACATTGGTGCACCATTAATTGTAATAAGCAGTTCGTTTTGTTTGAATGGGCGGGTACCCAACGGACAAGACGAAGAAGTAACTGGTGATCACCAGTTAGTTCTGAAGACGTCGTCTTTAGTGAACGGCAAAATATCAACGCAGAGTTCATCACCTGGAAGCCAAGGAGTTAAATTGTTACTTTGAAACAAAATAAAACTTCAAACAGATTCACGTTTGTTGTCAGTTTAATTTATTTGACGACAAAAACTATCTCAAGTTTACTAGACTACTAATATTTCTTTGGTCTACCCTAAAACAAGCTACTAGTAAGGATACCTATTTGACACTTCTTTGAAGTCATACCATCGTACATTAAACATTGCCTTCTTTCGTAAATTGTATGTGCCAAATTACACATCTGTTTCAAATTAATCAACGAATTGCATCCAAAATAGATAAACGTCTCTATAATTAGAGTATTGATCAATCAGTTGTAGTAATAGGTACACATTTCAAAATTATCGCTCCTAGCGATATGATTGATCACATTGTTTTCTTAACCTGCAAGATAACAGAGGGGATACTTGTTTTTTTCTTGCCTTTCTAAGTTGATTCTGCATCACCTGTAATGCAATAATCTTTTCTGTGAAAGGTTTATCCTACTTCAGATATGAGTAAAAAGAAAGAGTTACCAGATACAATTAAATATTTCGAATCCCAAAACATATCTCTATCTGAAGGAATTGCAAAATTAAATTCTACATTCAATCAACTGATGACAGGATATTCAATCCAATTTCAAAGATTCAAAGATTGCTTATGACCCAGCATATAAAAATGTTTGGCTTGTTGTTTCTCTGATTAACTCCACATTCTAGTTGACATGCTCATTTCGTGAAGTCAATTTATTTAGCACCGCAGTGTGAAATTGGATGCTAATATACAATCATTTTAGATGGCCGCCTTCGTAAACGTCAATGATATATCAATCTAACCTATTTTTTCATTAACGATGTCTTGGAGCTGAATAACCTGCATCGGAATAGAATCAATTCGTTACGGTTTATGAATCGATTTACAATTTTCACGGGAACATCTCGAATGCTCTCAATATACCAACCTTCATAATCACGCCTTCGTGTCCGTGGAAATTGTGTTATCTATTTATTTCGTGTATTATGCAACGACTTTCAGATTGGCCGAGGTTTATAACGTGTAATTTACCTCAACCTTCGGCCCATTCTTCAGTTAATTTCACGTTTTCAATTATTGGACCCGACAAAAGAACGTAATTACGGAGAGAGGTGTCGTTATTATATCGTTGGCGTACCGTGACATGTATTGTTTATATTTTCAAACGTAATAACCCACACCTTCACGAGCTGATGGAGTAATGATAATACTTTGTTCTGGAGGTCGCGTTATGAAGCGATCTGTATGGTATTTGATAATTAGGCACGTCAACCTTGAGGCACCGCTCGGCAATCACTGCGTTTTGAAACATTATATTTCGTGTTTTCGTCATTGATGGGTTACAGAGGTCACGTGCGTGGTTGCGGAAAAGCAGAACCGTTCATCGAAGTTTCCCAGTCAGGATGATTAATGCGGCAAAGACTCTAACGAGCAGGAGATCTATGCACGCGGTACCTGGATGCATTTTACCTTATATGGTCAAACGTGGCGAACGTACGTATGCACGCAATCGCAAAGTGCAGTGAAAGCAAAATCATGAAACGCTTTAAAACGTGCCATGTCGTTTTTCTTTTCATGTCTTCGGTTGCGAAACAGATTTGATAGTGTGATTGAAATATGGTACTGTCGCTAAAGATTGAAAGCAAACAGACCATTACAATTTTCCACATCTTACCGACAATAAGCTTAACAACATGTGGGAGGTACTGTTCTTTGGCCTCCAAGATCCCCAGATCTAAATCCCTTGGATTTCTTTCTGTCGGGACACATGAAGAATTACGTTTACAGGAATCCTGTTAATACGATCGAAGATCTGCAGGCCAGAGGAAGCCATTGCATCTACGACACGTGAGATGATTGGAGATGTCCAAAGGAGTATGACACGACGAGTATGTGCATTCAGAATGATGGCAGAGATTTTGAACATCGTTTGTAAACCATTTTGTAATGCTGCACTGTTGATGTCCAAAATGTCAACAAAACATCCACACATGGCTGAACGCCCTGTTTGTACCATTTCTTGATGGAATACATGATCCAGTTTGAAGTGTTCGTTGTATTAGTCCACATGACTATATGGATGTCTTCTGTCGGGGAAGCTTATATTTATTCTTCATCAGTTACATTAATGTTGCAATGTGAACAATTGAAAGTTAAAGTTTGTCAAAGCTTTACAAATCTACACGCAATGGCGCTTTCCTTTAGACACCTAGTTTTTCAGGAGGAATCTGCCGTTTTCCGCTATGGCGCTGGGACACCATGTATAACACATATAACAGGATTTGCCTATGCCATTCTTAAGGGTTAGTATGTAATACTGAGAAGGACTAATATGGTCTGTTTGCATACACAGCCCTTTTTAAATATCCCACAAAAAAACCATTGGTCTCATATCTGGAGATCGAGGACGATGGGGAAGAGCTAATGACTGGAAGGAGAACCAAAGGAGTTGTTTTAACCGAACCAGGAGTAAAGGTAAAAATTTTGTAGAAGGGATTTGGTTGTTGTAGGGGACACTGAAGTATAGGGGGTGCTGGTAAATTGGGCGCCAAATATTTAGGGGCCTTGGAAATTGTTTATGTGCTAGAAAACGACAGATTTGTTTTAAAAAGGATCAATAGTCGGTCCAAAGCTACCAGGATAGCGGCACTAGTTCAGCCAAGATGATGGCCTAAGAGAGAACTCCTTGTTATTATTAAAATAGTAAGTATAAATTCAGAGACCTTAGATGGTCCACCCAATAACATCAAATGGTGAATTCAGGGACCTTAAATAGTCATCCCAATAACGCCAAATAGTGAATTCAGGGACCTTAAATGGTCAACCCAATAACATCAAAAACTGAATTCAGGGATCTTAAATGGCCTACCCAATAACTTCAAATAGTGAATTCAAGGACCTTAAATAGTTAACCCAATTCCATCAAGTTGTTAATCCATTCAGCGACTTTAGATGGTCATCTTACATAATCAACTCACGCAAATTAGCTGGTCAAATTGTAAACCTCGGATGATAATAGAGTGGACATTTTCTTTCATAGTTCTGGGTGATACCAATTATTCCGGGTTAGGAAGGACAGGGACCAACGAAGCGTCGACCCGTCAAGATCAGGATGGCCTTGTTAGCAGTGACTCGCAGTATTTCTCTATTTTTCTGTTTATTATTGTTCGATGCCCGTTTTATATTTGTTATTATTGTTAGACGACCGACAACTGTACCTCTGTGTATGAGTACGGGTCGGCAGTGTGGCGTAGTATTCTTAAGACCGAGCTCCCCCGGTAAAAACACCAACAAAAATTCTTTCTATATCTTAAAACGATTTGTTTGAAGGTCGGTACCTGTCTCAATCAATTTCCCGCGGGTAAAACACAAAAAACACTTTTTGTTGGCGCCATCGTTCGGCCAACTATCGTCATAGCCACGTCCGGCAATATCTGTTTCGCTGACCGCCGGTAGATCTCGCCAGCAGTTCTGTATCGATCTTTTTCTCAATTTTATTTATTTACGATATAAAATGATTTTAGTGAAAGTGGGGACATATCTCAATCGATTCCTGGCACCGGATTATTGAAATCCAGCAAATATCGGCCAGCAACTTAAAGCCGTCTTCCCAGTCCGGAGAATACATACATACCCACATACATACAAGATTAGCGCGTTTAATAGTACAGGATAAAACCTGGGCGGTGTTTAAATGGTGAGTTTTATTTAATCCCTATAAAAAATACACTGCGAAATTACTTACATGTATTTAGGGATGTATCATTCACATAAAGGATCGTTTTAATAAAACTCCAAGTAACGTGTGGAAGAATAAATTTCCATTTGGAGTCGGCTATGAAAAAAAAATACACGTCTTTGGTTGATCTCCGAACTGACTGACATTAGCGGTCATTTTAAAAAATTATTAATGACATTCCTCGAATTAAACAATATTAATTTGTGACAAATGTGACAAGCCGTCACAAGTGACAGCAAATTGCAAAGGCATGCGCGACAGGCGTTTGAATTTCAGCGCCAACTGCAAATGGAAATTTATTATTCCACACGTTATATGCGATAAAGTAACTCGAAAATTATATTGAGAAAGAAGGTTTTCAGAAGCATAGCCGTTACGAACTGCTTCAATATAAAATAAAAATCGAAAACAATACAAAAAGGCAAGTAGTCACTGAGTTCCGTGATTAATTTTCGGATCTTATCCATGATTAAACATCCCAAATTCGAAACAAGAAATTTGAGACTATTATGGTCGCTCTTTTATAATAATCGATCCACTGTACACGAAGAAACCAACGATGAAAAACTTTAATGTAATTGGGGAAGGTTGTTGAGCAAAAAGCACGACATATATTTAGGTATCAAGATAAAATCTAAAAGAAGTGTTCCACAAAATGAAGTGCAATAATTACTAAAAAAATTCCGTTATGTTATTTTTTAGTCCATAGAATAAAGCAGCTTTGCTGGTGCCATGAACATTACTATTTTGACATCACTATCAGACCATCAACAAATGCAATACTTCTGAAGTAACTATTAGAAAAGAAGATGTATACAGAGGAAAAATATAGGTATACAAACGCCAAACATTACGAAAATCGACTCCGCCATGCTTTGGAATTAAGGATAGGTAACGGCGATAAAGATCTTGTATATACTTTTCAATATCGTAAGAAGTTTTTGACATAAATTTGGCCACGCTGGGTACATATTTATTTCAGGAATTCCAAAATATACACGGCAAGCATAACCAATATCTTCAGATCCGTAAGATAAGTTGACCGGCGTTACGATATCCATAAACCTTCCAGCTATAAAATGAATACATTGTTTCCCCAAGAGGTTTTTTCGCCATAACTTTCTTAAAATCAAAGATATGTTAAATCTGCTTACACAACGAGAAAGTTTATTCTTTTCGGCATCTAAAAGTTTTCGTAGGCAACTTCCCAGTAATTACCACAGAAAAAAATTGCGAAGCCAACGGTGTATCAGAATTTCTTCGAAATTGACCATATTTGGGTTGGGTTGGGTTATTGTTATAAACTAAAAACTAAGTACAATATCTCGAAACGGCTTTCACTACGTGAAAGCCCAATGCTAGTACTATATAAAACTGAGTTTTCGTCGGTCTAATTTTCACGCCATCACATCGCCATTAAGCTAATTATAACACGCTGCACGACTTGTCTTTTTCCTTATTTGTTCTGCATATTGCCCTCACCCAATTTGCAGAACAAACAAGGAAAAGCAACGAAGCAAGGAAAGGGCAATTTCAACATTTTAACAATTACGTCGCACAGTAAATTATCTACTCTATATAAATCAGGAACAAGCAATGTTATATAAGTTCCAGGTACCGTTTTAGTGTTTTCGCCAGTCAAATTATCACGCGATAAGTAGTAGCCTGAAACAATGTATTTAAAAATTATTTCAGATTATTTAGATCAAATTGAGAGGAAAGTTTATATATTAAAATTACCAATGCATTAATTAAAAAAATCTTAGCGATTGGAACATTATGAAACGGGGTACTGAACGAAACAAAAGTTTTGCGATTTACCCGGTTGCTTAATCAAATTGGGAAATCAATAATTAATAATTCGGAAATCGCTATAAACCTTAAAGCATTTTGTACAATTTGTGGGAGAACGATACGGTAGGTACCTTCCCACTAGCAATAAATTAGTTTTCGCAGAAGGGCTTTCGCTGTTGGCGTCGTCTGAGGAATTCGATATTATTTTCAATTTTAGAGCTCCAAGTACCAAGTGCTAGACGACAGATTAGTATTTATGGTTTTCATTTTTTGTCATGGATCCAATGGGAATTAATGCAAAAGCTTCCTCTATCAAAGTTTGAAAGCATAATTAAACCCATATCACGTCCACACCAATTCGTTACATATAAATTAATAACCGTGGCTGATTACAGTAGTGCCTACTAAAAGAATGCCCATTTTCAATATTACATCCAGGATACAGGACAGCAATGAAAAATGTCTATCGCACTGCTTATATTGCGGTGAATTATCTGCATAAATTTCATGTAATAGATGTGGACAATACTTTCATAAGAAATGCATTACTGACGCAATGTCCACGTAATGCCGTGAATTATGTTCATCTACGTAAATTTTCTTACAGTTACTTCTATTGCGATTTGTTTTTGTTTTTTTCATTTTTAATTAAAAGTTATTTATCATACGACTGTTTACAACATAATACTAACAAATCATTGCCCTAAGAATCCCGCAACGATATCACGATTTTTTAGAGATATTCTCTTTACATCAACTCCCAAAAAGAAATGTCGTACAGGGTGTTATAAATAGCTTAATTGCGATATGATGGCGTGAAAATTCGACCGACGAAAACTTTGTTTTATATAGTATATACATGGGCTTTCACGTAGTAAAAGCCGTTACCGAAATATTGTACTCAGTTTTTGTTTTATAACAATCCAAATGACCATATTTGGATTGTTATAAAACAAAAATTTTATTTTGAAGAAATTCTGGTACATCGTTGGCTTGGCAATCTTTTTCTGGAATAATTACCGGGAAGTCGACCGACGAAAACTCACTTTTAGATGCCGAAAAGGTCAAGC
The DNA here is from genome assembly GCA_033557515.1 of Diorygopyx duplodentatus. NCBI lineage: Eukaryota > Metazoa > Arthropoda > Insecta > Coleoptera > Scarabaeidae > Diorygopyx > Diorygopyx duplodentatus. The sequence continues at coordinate 10,278 of JAWQRJ010003924.1, forward strand.
TTTCTCGTGTTGTAAGCAGATTTAACATAAATGTGATTTTAAGAAAGTTATCGCGAAAAAACGTATTCATGAACAATGTATTCATTTTATGGCTGGGAGATTTATTGCTGGAAATAGACAGAGAGAAGCGACACGCCTGCGCGCCGTCGATATTTTACAAAAAAACGTTACCTGGAACTTAAATACCATTGCTTGTTACAGATTTAGAAAGAGTAAATAATATTTTTTTATGCGACGTAATAGTTAAAATGTTGAAATTACCCTTTTTCTCCCACACAATTTGTAGAATAAACTCGGAAAAGGACAAGCCTTGCAGCGTGTTATAATTAGCTTAATTGCTATGTGATGGCGTGAAAATTCGACCGACGAAAACTATGTTTTATATAGTACTAGCATTGGGCTTTCACGTAGTGAAAGCCGTTTCGAGATATTGTATTTAGTTTTTGTTTTATAACAATTCAAATATGCAATTTTTTTCAGGAGTAATTACTGCGAAGTCGACCGACGAAAATGCTCCCTTAGATGCGGAAATGAACAAGCTTTCTCGTGGTGCAAGCAGATTTAACATATCTTTCATTTTAAGAAAGTTATCGTGAAAAAACCTCTTATGGAGAAACAATATACTCATTTTATGGCTGACTCCCAACTACTTCTATGTATTGTAAATATTATCCTATACCAAAATACCAAGATGTAAAGACATGTATACATCTAAAGCATAAGTACAAATATAAAAGTGGTAACGTAGGTAAGTGAATGGGAAAAATCCTATAGATACTAAAAATCCCAAATAAATGTTTATTTTGGAATACATTCCATTTCGTCTAGATCCTATTTTCACTTTTTCAATCAAATCCCTTCTATATTACCGCAGCTTGAGAGTTATATACATTTGCGCCAAAACTGATATTCTTCCAGTTCCCAAAAATTGAAGAAAAAAGCACTTGAACCAAGTAAGTAAAACATTTGCGTTTTGTCGTTTTTGGGTTTTGTCGTGTTAAGCATGTATAGTATGACTGCATCAAAAGTTGGCTCAGTCAGCTTTTCTGTGCCTTCTTCTGAAATTACGCAGCAGCAAAGAACATTTCGAATCCATTTGTGTGGAATATGGTCCCACAGGAAGATGACCAGTGACGAATGAGAACAAAAAAGAGGCACTTTCAGCGAACCAAATTTAACAACCCAAATGAGATTTGAGAAACTAAGACTGCAAGGAAACATAGAAAAGCCAGACAAACGCAGATTCCCAAAAAATAGTCATAACC
>JAWQRJ010003925.1:0-11540 GCA_033557515.1 Diorygopyx duplodentatus
ATATTGGATATATCATAGAATAATATGTTCGAAAAAATTTTTTGGTATATCGCACAGATTTTTTATTAAAATATGATAAATGTTCATTGAAAAATATTAGAACTGATTTCTTAAATTTTAACGTCTCTATATTAAAAAATCGATAAAAAATTCAATTTTCATTTTATATGTGCAGTTTTTTAAGAAATTTATATTGGATATATCATAAAATAATATGACCGAAACAATTTTTTGATATCTCACACAGATTTTTGATTAAAAAATGATTAAATGTTCATTGAAAAATATTAGAACTGATTTCTCAAATTTTAACGTCTCTGAAAATCGATAAAAAATTCAATTTTCATTTTAGATGTGCAGTTTTTTAGAAATTAATATTGGATATATCATAGAATAATATGTTCGAAAAAAAATTTTGATATCACGCACACATTTTTTTTATTAAAAAATGATAAATGATGAATAATAAGATCGAAACAATTTTTTGATATCTCGCACAGATTTTTTATTAAAAAATGATACATGTTCATTGAAAAATATTAGAACAGATTTCTTAAATTTTAACGCGTCTATCTTTAAAAAATCGATCAAAAATTCTATTTTCATTTTAGATGTGCAGTTTTTTAAGAAATTTATACTGGGTATATCATATAATAATATGATGCTCCAATTACTTCATGTGATGTGGAAAGAAGCATCCCCCGATATAAAGCTTTGTTTCGAGATAATCAAAGAAGTTTTACTTTCGATCATTGAAAAAAACATTTATATGCAGTGTAAACAAATGATTTTAAAAACTTAACATTAATTGTAAATTATATCATTTCTAGTCTTTTGTGTATTAAAAAATGTTGGTAAATATATTGCGTTTTTAATAAATATTTCACCTTTTTTGTTAAATATTATATTTAAATATTTGCCATTTTTAAATAAATAAAGTTCCGGGTCCTACTAATGACCTTCAAACATGCTACAATTTAAGTTCTTGCAAATAAATACCATATGTTCCACAAATCTTACATTTAGATTTCCATCAGTATTTCAGTTCCATTTTCATCATTTTGAAGCTTGAACTATATTTTAAAAATCCACAGGTATAAAGGACGTCAAGATAGTAGATTTTATAGTAAACGGTCAGTTTTAGCTTTCCTGTCTCTGATTTTTTATTTAAGAACAATTTGCGCAAGCAATCTCTTTTTTACGTATATAGCAATAAATTAACGTTAAGTGCCTATTTTTCTCTAAGTTATTTGACATGTAGCTGATAAATAAATACATAAGTACATTGATTGAGGAATACAAAAAATTAATGTTCTTTTTATACCTTGTATAATAGCGCCACTTATAAAATTGACTATTAAACGTTGAAATGTCACTTTCACGAATCTCGTTTGCCATTTTTGTTTTATTATATATTTATACGACATCCTGGATGTATAAGATAATAGAACAGTGCAGTTTATGATTGGTACTATTATTTATAGAAGCTTGGCGCCGAGAATATCAAATTAGCGATACTAAATTCCATTTCGTTAATGTTTGAGTGATGAAGTAATTTTTTTCGTTGCATTTTTATCTTAATCAAGTCGCATTAAGGGGATCCTAATAATAAAACAAACGTAATTAGCTGGGCTAAGCCAGCTTAAAAATTAATAAGTAAAAGCCTACTTTCTAATTTGGCGACTACATTTAGTTTGTCATATTCAGAGACTTTCTATAACCGCGACGGTTATGTAAAAGGTTTTGCTTTTGTCGGCTAGAAATTCCATAAATATCTCAGTTGTAATTGAGCTTGCAATTCAATATATGGGAGTTGAATTTTATTACAGTTATTAAGTTTGTATTAGAATGCGTATAGTGTTTTGAAGGAATAAACTGGTTGTTAAATTAAAATAGGAAACAGTTTAAGAGGTGTCAATCGATTCACGTGTCAAACCTCAATTATTTTTTATTATGCGCTCCACTTTGCGATAAACATCAAAATCACTGAAGGTATTAAATTATTATATTTTAATAAGGGGAATTTTCTTATTGACGTCACGATATTGCGACATCCAATTTAATAGTTTAAATTATACGTTCCCTAACAATAGACTTAACTAAGTTGTTGAAAAACTTACTTTTTTATTTAAACGCCCATAATTTACTTTTTACGTTTCGCAATTTACTGATTATCCAATTTTAATGGGACTTACAATTACTGACGATTTGCAAAAAATGTATTGTTATTGAACTTTCTACGTTACTTTCTAAATACTTCAAACATTAACTTAAGTTTAATGTTTATAAAACCACAGTATTAACAGTTCACCCAGTTAATGAGAGAGAAAGAAGGCTATGTCGAACATGATAAATTCCCGATAAACAATCGAACAATAAGAGCGACGTCAATCACGGCTTACCCTAGATTTTAAGCATTATTCTGCGGGCACATTGTATAAATATAGACTACACGGTAATACCTCTGCTGTCTCCGTTTTGAATTCCGAATATTTTAGACTGAACATAATAATTAGCATCCGTAATGAGGCAAGTGTCCGCGATTGATTTAGAAATCAGGACCTTGGGAGCAATGTAAATGAAACCTGTTGCAGCGAACAGTGGAGGAAAAAACGAAAGAAAAACACCTTTCACCAAAGACGTCTATGTGTGTTACGTAACAGTCCTTGGGAACATAGCAAGAGCACGTTGAAACAATAGGCAATATTTCTTTATTGTTTGTCAACAGGTATGTAGTTTAAAAAACGGTTTTGGACGTGGAAAATAAACAAATTAAGAAGCTACACCTTTCGCATTTTAACTTAAATACATAAATTTAAAATACCTAGGCATTACATACTTACGAGCTCGCCGTAAAAACACCAATTTACTAAATCGCCATCCAAGGATACATTGTGTATGCGTTGCAAAATAACATACATAGAACAATGACAACGGTAGTGTTCCAAAGGAATTTAAATATAGATACTTATAATATCCTTTTATCTAATCGACTTTTTGCAAACAAAATATTAAGATACATCGGTATTTTCAAACAATTGCTGACATCTGGATAACGCACCACCGCATTTTATGTTTGATTGATAACTTTATACGAGCAATAAACGCATTAAAAACCCATTTTGTTGTCAATTATCGGATAGATAAATGATAATCGTCATATAAATATGAGATGTAGTAAAAAACACAGGAATTTTTTTTTGATTATTTATGGACTGCCTTTTAAATCGATTTGATGACCTTAAGTAATTAATACTACTAATATTTTTTGTTTGTAATTCAATTACTGTAACTGTGACAAACAATTTCCAAAACAAATAAGAGAACTTTCCACTATTGTTCCAAAAACTTCCACATAACTGACGGAGCAAACAGAGAATGACGACCTCTCATGCGAATTAGCGAAATGTTTGCGCAAAATATAATCCATGCCTACTTTAATTAAGCAAGGAGAAGTCTAAAAATATACGGGAAACGGTACCACTGATTAATGAACGGCCATGCCTTATTACATGTAATTTCATAGTATTTCCCTGAGTGGTTGCACAACTATACGTTGCTTTATGCTCCTATTACCGGGGTAATTCAATTTTATTTGTTTTGTTCGTGTTTAAAACAACGAATTGTTACGCAAAGTTTCGCATAGGCATCGTCATTTCCTTCAGAGTATAATAGAACGGTATTTCTAGCCGTTTTCGAGAGATCGGTGGAATTGCATAAGATGCAGCAACCGGACCCATCCCATCCCGTCCGCGCGAATTGTAATTTTATCGAATCAACGACCGCAGGTGCCAAAAAAGACACCGTGAATACAAAAGCGATGGTCTTCCTGCAGACGCTTCCTGTGTCGCAATGAGCCCTCTCTCTCTCCCTGCATCCAGCAGGACTACCAAGAAATTCATGCGGCATTGTGTTCCGAGAACAATGAGGCAATCCATTGAATGCTAATGAAATATCGACATGGCCCTGCTAGCGACGCTATCATCGCATCGCGGTTGCATTGAGAAAATCACGCTCTTCTTACGTAGGTTCCGCGACATTGAAAGTGCAACAATGTCGGCATCGCATGAATGGTAGGCTACATGATCAACAGGTAATGACGGCTTAATAACTTTCTGCGTGTGGTAATACCCATCTTTTTTTTTCTCGTTCCGTTGGTATGCCCGGAGATTAGGAATTATAGAAGTCCTTGTGTCACTTACTGGAGGATATCTATTCAGAAAGTCGGTTTTATAAACTAGGAAAAAGAAGAGTTGTGCAGGGTGGTATAATTAGCTTAATTGCTATCTGATGGCGTGAAAATTCGACGACGAAAACTCTGTTTTGTATAATACTAGCATTGGGCTTTCACGTAGTGCAAGCTGTTTCGAAATAGTGTAGTTAGTTTTAGTCTTTGTAAAGTATTGCAACTTTTATAGCGTTGAGCAGAAATTTTATTTTTCGTCTATTAAAATCTACAAAATATATTTAGCCGTTAAATTATGTTTATTTTCAAATTTCTTGATTATTGTAAAGCAGAAGCAAGGAATTTACGGAAGTAAACAAATAATTTGTCCAATATCGCAGTTTTAAAACCTTACTCCTCTAGACCGCATTATCAGACATAACAAACAGTGTTTATATTATTACCGTTCAATGTTTACGTACAATACTCTGCTGCGCACCCGCCAAGAACAAAGATCCCGTGAGCAAACAACGATTTCCTCTATCGGTCAACAGACTAAAGATTTTATTGAGCTGCAGATAAAATTCATTCTTAATATAGACTTCAAAACATCCACTGGTATTGGTAGTTGTTATACAATGATATATGACATTTAATAGCGCGATCAGCACATAAAATTTAATTGCCATAAGCCTACGCACGTTTTATCAGTAATAGTAGTTAATTATTAAACGTTGCTTTTTTGCTACACGCGTTTACAAAACATCTCTATTACCAGCGAAGGTAACCAGCGTATGTTAACCAAATTAAAGTTATGTCTAAACTTTCTTTTATAGTTCATTGCCAAAGGGAGTACGTTAGTCAAGAATAATAAATAGTGATTTAAAATAAATGGGTTTGTTTATATAAGCTATCTCTTTTCCCGTAGAGTAGGTGGCAAAGTTGAGTTTTTATTGCCTTTTCAAAGTCGTTAAACAAGTAATGTTTTATCTACGTAATTTGACACTAGACAAATAATAATGAAATAAACATTAAAAGTTGCTAATGCTAGATTCCAATGCCACCTTAAACCTTACTGTTAAAGGTTAAAAACTTTCACGTTCCTTATTTTAAAATTCCCTAAGTGTATCTGCAAGTTTCTACTTGGAGTCCTTTCACCTTGTTGTTGTTTTATTTGAATTATTACTATTCGGAATATACAGGCGATTCTGAAATGCCTGCAGAATAATGATTCATTCGGCCCAATGTGGCGCCTGAAAGTGTTGCTTCTCAATGGAAAGTGTTGGAAGAAAACAATTTTACGTGTGTAAACGTACTGCTTGTTAAATTTGCATTGATAAACATGCTAGCAAGATCTAAAACATGCCTTACTAACAAATAAACAAGCAGAGCAATTTTTGGATAACTTGAACAATTTAGTCGAGATCCTACGTTAATAAACTGAAGGACATAAATGATATAGAGCAAGCAATTAATAATAAGCTTTCGACAACTCTGGCATCTGCACCCAAACAAATTAAACGCAAAAATAATTATATATAGCACACCACCATTAACCACACTAAATTTAATTAAAAAGAAAAACTGATGAAGAAGAGAATTGCAGAGAATAAGAAACCCATAACAATCTTTTTCAAATGATGAATCATAATTAAAAAATATTAAGCTAAAGTGTGCCCGCCTTTGATTTAAATCCTTTGGAGTAAGTTCTTACGAAGGGAACTCCAGGCCAACAGTAAAAGAAATTATAACCATTCTGAAATTGTCATAAAGTTTACCTGTATTCAACAATTCAATTAAACCAATAATACATAACTTGTAATGACCCACTCATATAAAAGCAGCCACATTCTTTTCAAATGTCAAGAAGGATACAAAGATGCATTTCTTTAAGATTATAGCTGAAGGTTGTCGAAATAAAGGCTAGAAAAATGTGAATGCGAAGACAGTCAGCTGTTCTTTTTAATGTCAACAGGCCTGGATCAGTGACTGGATCATTAATTTTCAAAGTAACCCAAAAACGTATTCTAGTCTGATCAGACAAAAGATTATTTATATTCACTTATTTCCTGTTTTTCTTCTCCCAGTAAAAAGCTATAAACACACGTTTCGACATTGGGATTCCAAAAACATCAAATAAACTGTGGAATTAATATGTTTGGGCAGAATAAATTAGCTTGTTTTCTTAATCTTTGTGTATGTATATTTTGTGCGCAAAAACTTTTCTTTGTAAAATTCTATGACGCACAAACAAAACACAAGACTTTAATCAATAATAAAAAAATAAATGTCAAGATTTTCTCAGAGCGTCTTTACTAGAATTTCACTTTGTAATCGTAACAAGGCACAAATCTGACAATTACAAATAAAGCAATTGTAGGAAGATGGCGCCATCGAATCATCGGACCTTGACAGCGTCATTCGTTGTTTTTTTAGCGTCTCAACAATGTCCGTTCTAATCTAATGGAAGAAGAAAAAATTATTCAGGAAATAAGCCGGCGCGAAATGGGGCTTATTACTAAGTCTAGCAGGCCGTGGAAACTATAAACAATCGATTTAAATCGTTAGTCCGTGACAGTGTGGCCAACTCATTCTGTAGTTTTTAGTAGAGGTACTCCAGTTTCACCAACTTTCCCGTGAGAACGTTATAACAATAATGCATTGTTAATGGAATTGTTAGTAAAAAGGAATTATTAGTGTCTAGGTGAGATTTATGTATTTATAAACACAGTTTCGCAACTGCGCAATATAATATAACAATTCAAAAAGGAATTTATCCATGTCCTACTTTTGTTGATCCTAAACATAAACCGGAATTATCAATGACATTGTAGTATAAACATCGACTTGATAAGGAAAATGTTTTATCTATGGGGAAATGTTTGGCACGCTATTGAATGGAAATAATCATTACGAAATCATTCAACAACAATAACTGTGCAAGCGGATGTATGCTTTACATTTTTATATTTAGATGAGTAACAAAAACAGTTTATTTTCCTGGTTTCTTCGAATTATAATTACAAATAATTCCCGTGAGTTTTTTTTTATAAATAACAATTTTAAAGGAAATCCGACTTCTTTTATATTTCTACGTTTCCAAGAACTAATTCACTCCGCGTCTGTTTGGTTAGAAATCATTTAGTTATGGCTCATTTACTTGAAACAATAGCTATTTTTTCTATATATTTTTTTTTCGGTGTACAAAAAAGGTTCAGAAGAATATGGAAGATGTTTCCGGTAAATTGTAGCTATTATTAGCACGTAGCACTTTTTTAGTAAAGCCAACTATAAACAACGCAAAATTTCTGGACAAATTAATGTTAAAAAGATAAAATTAGAATCTCGATACTATAACTATAAATGTAAGTCTGAATATTTGAACAGCATGTTCAAAATAAACTACACTCTTCATTATTACGCCATCAGATAATGTTATCTAATAATAGAGCCATACAATGAATTGTCTCAGCATAAAAAAAAATTATTACACAAAAAAAACAATTGCTACGACGTACAGAATGAAACGCATTACGTAATCTAATAAATCGGTGTCATGCATCAAACATAATAACAGATTAAGTCGTCTTCTATTATTCATAAGTTTATTAAATAAATGAATATCCTTATAAACCAATTTCTAAACAATCCATTTCCACAAAAAAATTAGTTATACGCAAAGAGGAAATTCCCATTATAAATTGGACTTCACACATTCAGATTTTACCGGAAGGCGATAATGCTGATAATAATAACCGTTGTAAACATTTATAAGCAGCCACGAAACAGATAACAGTGTGAAATATTGTAATTTGAAAATAAAATTAAATATGTACGTCATCAGATTCAAGTTTTTGCAGCATAACTTCTGCAAATTTCACCCTACGATTAAAATCGTCTTCCAAGAATTCGTGCACTAAGTAAGTTTATAGGGGAAAAATTTAGACTGCTTTAATATTTTCCTCATTGGTCTTTCTGAAACAAATTGATGATCTGCAGCAAATTGTTTGACAGATGTTTGTGGTTTATCAGTCACATCCAGTAATTTGTGTGAGGTATTATTAACAACTCCTCAAAAAGAAAATATTGTTTCGCTAGAACACGAAACAATAAAGTGGACAGCTAGATTCCCTGATTTAGATCTCTTGGATTTTCTCTGGACGAGTTTTTGTGTATTAACAACCATCAACTGATCTAGTTACCATCAATTGATGGTTGTTAATATAAAAACTCGTCCAGAGAAACTTCACGAGATCTAAATCAGGGAATCTAGCTGTCCACTTGATTGTTTCGTATTCTAGCGAAACAATGTCTTCTTTTTGAGCTATTGTTAATAATACCTCACAGATGAACGATTTGAACAACACATTTTCAAAACGTGGTATCTTCTATGAAAATAAACGTGCCTGCAAATTCTTTTTGAAGTTTTCATAAGAATTAAACACTTGTACAAACTAAGTAGTATTTTGATCTCATTTGCTCACAGTACCCACCTCTCGGTGTGAGTAAGCGGTTAGTCCGGCAACCGACCAACGATCGCTGGTTGGGTAAGTAACCTCTCTGAACAACTAACACATTTCAAAATGAGGTTACGCACCGAGGTATCTTCGCTGTCCGAGGGAACAGCATTCCTACGTTCACTGTCTGCGCCTACTAGGTGGTCACGATAATAACAACTGAGCGAACGTTTGAACTTTAATTGCCAGGACCAGGACCGTCTCGAGGAATTCTGCGCTTTTCCCCTTTTTGCGTAATTCCGACCGTTCCGGGACTTATTAACATTCCGCTCGCTCTGTACGTCGAGTACAGAGGGCAACATAAGTATGCGTACAGAGCGAAATCTCACAGTTGTGTAAACATTTATTTAGAACCTTTGTTTTTTTGGTATTGACATTTGATCCCTTATTTATCATAAGACTCAAAAGTCTTAAATAAGTTAAATGTGTTATATATACAAAAAACTCGTTTTCTTTATAACTCCTGCAGCATAACGTTAAGTAACCTTTAAAAACAGTTAATGTGTAATTAAAAGAAAAGTAGTATTATAATAACAATTTGAGTAACGGGCGGCGTTTACTTTAACGTTATCTTATGCGTTGGCACCAATACAACAACAGCGCTCGAGTACCTCGCGTACATATGTTATGCTAATGAATGTACAGGTGGTCATTTAACGGTTACGTTTTTTCGACTGCATCGCGAGTAATATATACAGGTTGGTCGGTTAACGGTGCTTCATGATTTCCCATTCACGCATAACTTTCATTCGATTTTATTTCTTCTTTTATTTAACGGAGCATGACAATTTATAATATTACTGCCATAGCTGAGTGTAGTAGAATGTTACTTTTGTGTGGGAAAAAGCTAGTTTCTTCTTGGGAAAAAATTTGGAGGGAACTTTTCCAACCTGTTTGGTAAACTATTCATATATCAGAGTCATCACATAATTCGTCTTCGCCAACACTGCCATTTGGCGGTTTAGGCTAGAAGCATCTTCCTCCTCAATTTCATATCAGATTAAGTGCCATCACCACAAACTGGTGATGTTAACGATGGTGACGTCTTTGACAAAAATGGGATTTCAGGGAGCAAATCATCGTCAGCGTCGCCATCCCAACCAAATTCTGTTAGAAATAATGTTAGATACCTCTGCCTGCAGACATGGCGTAGGTAATTTTGCATTTGACGTCTAATAATATATAGAAAATCTTTTTTCTTTATATCTACTAAAGCGCAAAACATAATAAATACCAGATATGCAGTCTTTTGTTTTGAGAACAAAACATGGTTCTTAATCATGGATAGTGTGATGTGGGTTAAAACCTGTGTGGAATTGATTTTTCTTCATATCTCCTAAACTATAAAAAGATAAATACCGAACCCTATATCGTTGGAAAGAGAAGACATCAAGTAATTTAATAATGTCAAAATCAACTATGGTTTCCATTTAAAAAAATACAATTTTGGGTCACATCTCGAAACTGGAACAAGGTAAACAATATTTTTATTATCTATCCTACAGAATGTTTTGATATCTACAACTTTTCCCTCGAAATTTTTTGATACGATAAATAATATGGAAAATATTCACATTTGAAGAAAATGACGATTTTCAGTTTTTTCCGGATATCTAGTAGGCGGTGCCCTTCATATTGTTCCATTTAACCGAGTCTGTCTGTAGCTCTTACCGTTTCCAAGATACCAATGGTGAGCAACTCGAATCACCATTATCCACAAAAAAATTCGACATATGGAAACTTCGAGTTATAGAAATATTCATCGAAACTAGTGAATTTGTTTAAAGACGTTATAATTGTTCAATTACGTACATTTATATTGACTCCAAACCATGCACTACACACTAATTACAGTGAAACTATTCAGTAATTTGTGGCTGAAAATTTACTTTTTTTCTGATATTTTAAGTAAAAAGAGTTACCAATTTGTTGAAAGCCTTATTTATAGTGGTCATCAGTAGTATTGTAATTCGTTTGCAAATATAAATTCAAATTTCTCAAGGAATCCGCTACATCATTCTTGGAATTCTGTTGAATAAATTCTTTCACTGAACCCTCGGCATCACTTTCCACTGCTGTTGAAGTCGAATTCGGTGGTTCAGAGCTGTAATGCGCAATAATGTCGTCGTCTGTAAGAAAGGCTGATGTGCAAATTTGGTTGTCCAGCTCGATATATTCCTGAAGAGTGGCACTGGAATTTATATTATTCAATCTTATCCATGTATCATAATCAGCTTCCATCAAGTTTCGATCTTCATCAATGTTATTTAAGAAAATTAAGGGTATGTCATTCTCCACTTCCCAAGCTGAATTCTAACCAAAACCAGTTTTCTTAAAGAAATTTGCTATCGTTTCATTACAGTCATCAACATCCCATGCTTTTGCTACTTGGCTAAAAAATATCATAAGTTTAATATCATGTTTGATGTTAGAATCTGCTTCGATAGTGACACTTTAAATTTTGAATTGCTCCCTGGTCAAGGGGTTGCAATTTGGAGGTCATATTTGGTGGTAAAAATGCCAATTCGATGGATTTCAATTTGCTTTGTAAGTCTTTTGGATGTGCCGGACAATTATCAATGAATAATAAGATTTTTCGTTCAGCGTGTAAAAACTGCCTAATCTAATTTTACAATTGCCAATGAGAGAATTCAAGAGTAGGATGTAGAGAGCAGAGAGAGTCTTAAAAATTGAAATTCTCATCTTTTATCCATTTTCCTCCAGAAAACATAGTTTGCGGGAAAATGGCGTTTGCGCAAGGAAACACCTACTTATTGGTTAATCTTAAAATTTAACCACCAATCCTACGTCCAGGGCGGAGAGCTTGTACAAAACATGAATCCTAAAGCCTTTGGCTT
>JAWQRJ010003926.1:0-11540 GCA_033557515.1 Diorygopyx duplodentatus
GGAAACATTTAAAGTTAAATTACATATTTTTATTAATTTGCATTTTAATTATTCGATTTCTGTTTAGTATTTTATTCACAGTAATTAATTAAAATTAAAATCATACTTAGTGTTAGTAAATTTTTTTCTTTTTAAACTTCCATGGAATGGTACAATGGTGAGTATAAGTTTTAGAACGAAGGAAGATGCTTGTTTGAATTTATTATTATTTTATACGTGACTATAGTTTCTAATACAATATACTATATGTAATCTACTTAACCTTGAGAACCTTTATGGCTCTTTACTTTCTGCGTTTTTTTAAAACTTTTTACATCTTTTGAATCCATTGTGCTTATCACTGATTGTGAGTATTTGAGAGCTAAGGAACTTACTAAGTAGAGTTCTCAAACAATAAGAACATTTTTCCATTCGAGAAGATGTCACAGTACTTCAAAAATTAAAAATTTTAAAACTGTTCAACGGAATTATACTACAAACTCACAGAAACAAAATGCAAAGAATTTCATAGCCTTAATCTATTTAACTTTTTCACATAGCTATTCAATAACATATTTGACAATTTCAATTTCGGGAGTTCAGGATCGGCCCTTCTTGATTATTCATAAAACCTTTATTCAAATTAAATAGAATGGCTTCCGAAATAGGCATCTACTACTTTTTACACGCAACATAATGTTAACATTAAAGTTTTTACTATAAATTTATAAACAAGTAGACGTGACAAAATATTGATATATTTTTTTAATAAAAATAGAATAAACAAAGAAAGCTATTTGCAACTGATTTTCATAATTAACCAACTTGAATAACTTATTTAAAGCAATATTCCGCCCGTTTGATATACCTTCCAAAAACTATGAGATAATGTGGACTATATACGAAGGAACTATAAATCAAGAAGTTGAGAAAAGCTGAGAAGCAAATGGATATTGGGCCCTTAATGGGAATTAATTTGTCATGTATTGGAACCATTCTGTGGCGAACCTTGAATAAAATCAATAAAATAATGTTTTATTCTGTGTTTTTCTTCTACTAGGAATACTCCTTCTTTTTGGAAGAAGGAGTATTTGTTTTTCTTCTATTCGCATTCTGACAGACAGCCAGATAGAGTCAACATCACTTGAATACAACCTATTTAATTTGGAACTGATATGAAACTGTTATGAAACTGTATGAAAACTAAGAGCGGATATATAAAACCATATTATTACCTACTGCGCTGTATAGTTGCGAAACGTGAGTCCTAAATAAGAGAATGCAGGGAAAGTTATGCAGATGGGGAGAAAATGCTCAGATGATAGGACGGGTATGTAAGAAGGACGAACAATGAAATATGTGAGCAATAGAGTGAACCAAAGATGGACACAGAAGTGGGAGCGAGAAGACTACAGCTGCTGGGACATATGAAAAGGATGAACGACAGCAGAACGGCCAAGAAAATAACCAGAAGGGAAAAGGAAGAGACCTTTTCCATTACTAAAGGATGCTGGGTCAATGAGTTTCCTTTGAGATTTTTGTCGCTCAGTCAGTCTCTGGTCAATATTTCTTCTATTTTTATCAATTTTACAAAAAAGATATTTAAAAAAATGCCTCTGTGTATAAGAATAATTAAATTCTAGAGAAGACCAGTGGTCTTCTATATTCTATTAAATATTAATATTTTTTATAGAATTTTTTTAATAGAAATATTAATATTTCTATTAAATATTAATATTAATTAACAATATTCTGTATTCTTATTACAGAACTGATTACCTTTAATTGAATTACCGGTTTATTTGAAATGTTTCTTCCTGAAATCTATTGCAAGAGCGCTTTAGGTTATTATTATTTTTGAATAGTGCATAAATGTCAATAGAATAAGTCATTACGGAATTTGGTAAAAAAGTTACGTTATAAAGTAGATAATGGACTGTAACTTTTATTTGTAACATTTTTCCCAAATTGAGTTGTTCTTGGCCCACTAGGGATTACTGACCTGTACTTTAAGAAAATGTCATCTTTTGCAAAAATGGTAAATAACTCCTAAACGATACGACCTTGGGGAAATATATGTTTAAATAAAACCGACTATAAATTCTGCAGGAATTCCAAAAATACGATAACATGCAGGAGTTCTGCTTGTTTATATATTTATACTTCAGGACAATGAGAGTCAGAGTCAAATCTTGTAAATTTTCAACAACGGCATCAAATTTGACAACGCCTTACCAGAGTGATATTTTACATTTTTTGTATGTAACTATTTATACAGAATATTTTACATTTTATATTGTAAAATATTGTGAAAAGATTGACCTGTGAAAATACTTATACTGCGTGCACATCGCCAAATAAATTACTTTACTTTAATATCAATAATATTATTCACACCAATTTGAAGAACGCGTTGGAAAATGTGAATTTATAATTCAGTCTGCAAATATCTTTAAGAATGGCGAAGCAAATAATACTGGAAGCTTGTTTTTATAAAAATAACAGAACACAATTTATTGATGAAATATTTTATATTTCATTACATTCTTTTCACCTACAATTTTTTACTGTAATGAACGATTTTTCAAATAATTTGATTTGTTTTGTTTTATGTGGTATGATAGATATTTAACAGATTGGTTTATCTCGGCATAAATGGCTGCCGCACGGATATAAAATGTAAAAAGTGATTCTATAGAATGGATGCTGAAAGAGTCGACTATTTTTATCAGGTTTTATCAATGTATTAAATTTTTTGAAAAATACTAAATAAATAAAAATTGGAATTTACATTCATATCCTATTGTTTTTAATTTTTATAAAAAAAGTATATTCATTCTCCCTTCGAATGTTTTTGAATTGAAGTGTATATAAGCTTATTAATACTTGTTATTCAAATATATGTATTAACTTTTCACTCCTTAAAGATGTATTGGTATGAAGCTCTTGGTTTTTGTCCCAAGATAAAAACAACTATTATTTTCGGCAAAAGTTTGAATTGCATTAAAGAGAGCATCCAGCGTTGGTTACAGCAAAAAATTCAGCAATATTGTTATTGGTAGTGCAAAGGTGAACTTTGTTTTAAAAGTAGGCACTTTTTGGTATAGGTTATGAAACATATAGGTCATCTGCGTAACTTCTGAGACTTCATCGAGTACTTTTTTTTTAAACGGCATACTACATTTGTTTATGGATTGGATAGTGTTTAGAAAATTAGACAATTTTCGAGAAAAAAATTGTTGAAGTTAAATAATTTATTGAAAAACACGAACTGTTTAAATCAAAGCACATAAAAGCAAATGAAATCAATTAATTTTAAAAAAATAATTCAATTAAATGTTCGAAGTGTCCTTCGTCTCGGTAAACATGTAGTGCTAAGTAAGATCTTTTAAGAATTTATTACGTTGTAGTCGAAATTCAACAATTTTTGCTGGAAAGTTCTCTAATAAAATCCATCTCTAAAGGATACCAAAAAAAAGTGTAGGATACCAGTGTGTCTATTATTAAGCGTTTGTGCACAAGTTTCTCTGGAAATTTCTTCATTTTTTTTCAAATGTCATTAATAATTCCTCTTCGATGTCGAATTTCTTTAAATTTGGTATCAAAAATGTTGCAATGAAGTATTTACATTTACATAGCTTTTTTTATATGATTTTCAAAAGCATTAAAGATTCCCCCATTAAAAATTAGAATTATATTTTGGTGAGTCTGTTTCGTTTCTGTGTTGCAATTTTAATATTAATCATTATTAACTTTATTATTTTTATTTCCCTTTTCGTACAAAGGAATAACGTTTGGAATTTGCTGTTAACAATTAAAAAGGGGTACTTTCGAAAGAACCGCTGTTTTCGTTATTCTGTCTATGGCAAGTTCTTTCTTTTTAACTGCAAGGCATCTCTGAGTTCAAATATTCAAGATTTCTTGTTCAAGAAATGAGATTTGCCGCAAATTGTTAATTACATACGAGTGTTAATTATTTCACAATCTTATCATGCAGACAATCCTACTGATTGCACCACTTAATCGTTTTCTGTTTAAGAAACAGTTTTTCAACGTAAATACAATTTATCAAAAAGTTCTTGGTATAAAATTAAAGTTTAGTTAGATGTAGAGCTTGTTGTATAGTTTTAGTTGCCCATCAAAACAGTTAATCGCAGCTGCAGCTAAATTTTGTCGTGATTTTCATTCTAACCACAACTAAGCTGTTTAATTCCAATTTTTAAATTCAAGCTGTCACTAAACTGGAAAATGTGAGGGTTAAAAAAAAATCTTAGTCGCTTCTGCCCTGTACAAACCATAGAGGTGTAACCTACCTTCTATGTTAAAACTTTCATATTCACCGTCATATTTATGTTTCATAAAAAATCGCGAAAACCAATCTTACGTTGCAAATTAAAGATGTGAGTGCTTATTTACGAGAAAGCGGAAGCTGTAAAAGCTCCACTTGACTATCGGGGTGGCATTAAAGCTTAGATGAGATACACGAGAGCAAAGGGGATATTCTAATGGTGTAAGCAGTTTTTATGGCCGTTCCTTTTTAAGTTAACATGAATAATGCATCGGAGGCGTAAAAAATAATCGAGGTGCGCCGTAAAAATTTGTCAATATTGCGAGAGCTATTAAAATAAACGGCAAAGTGAGATTACCGTAATTTTAAGCTGCAGTGAATAGGCTTTATGAATACGGATACTGTTATATAGTATTATATTATATGTTACATATTATATATGTAAGAACGCTTTTCGCTAAAGATAGAGACGATGATTTCACTTTTAGTGATAAAATTTTGTTGTATGTAGGGGTTCTTTTTTCTTATGGAGCACAAATTTCATTTTGAAATTGTAACATTGATGTTCAGGTACTTAATGGATGCAATTTTTAAGCCGGCATTAAACCTCCTTCCTACGTTAAATGGCATCAAACTATGTATTCACACATTGCTACATTGTAGTAATGACCTCATTCTGGCAGTTGGCCGTTCCAGGTCCCAGGTTTTTTGACTCCAATACGGTTTCTAGCACCGCATTTACGATGGTAATTGCAAAAAGTGATGGTTCAACCGTCCTCGTCTCCCCGATAAACGTTAAAACCGTGCCCGCAGAACGTCCGTCTCCTCTGCTTTACGACTAGGATGATACGATGGCGCTGCAAAAAAAAGCCGTATCGCGTAAAACCTGGAGACGTCAGAGTCTCCGGTACTTTTGGGGTGAAGATATCGCCTTCCACTCCAAATTATCGTTGCGCGGCATTCGGAATTTTATTCCGGGAAACGCCTTTCGGGTTTCTAAGTTTAAAGGGGTAATGACGTCGTAAAAGAGGAGTTGCCTGGAGGATTGTGAAAAGTTAAAAACAAAAAAGAAACTGTTTCAAGTGGGTGGCGTTGGTAGTCCATCAATATGGTTTTGGTGGTGAGCCATTTTCGTACGAAAAACGTTTGAAATGTCCTCACGCATGAAGGTCAATAGGAAAAGTACCGAGAGATTGCTGAGTCGGCAGATAGAAGTGTCCAGTCAGCGTAAGATAAACAACCGTGCAACCGTAATCCAACGTTTTTGAATCACTTTTTAAAGTGATAAAGTGCGAACGTGGGTATTATATTAGTTTTATACAATGCTTTTTACTATTGTAAGGGAACCATAGGAATGTGGATTGTGCATTCAAAATTCATGGTGTATCTTTGTACGCAGCTTACTGTGTTCTTTGTGTCATGGCAATGTAATAATGTCGCGGGGAATACTTGCATCCTTCCTTCTTAACCCATTGCGCCTTCCCTTGCACATAATCCATGAGAATTAATGACACCACTAAGAGACCAGATATGTTCGTCCTTTCCCCTTCCATCCCTTCCTCGCGGGAGCGTTGCGGCATCACCGTTTTGTGCCTATGCATCATCCCGGTGTCATCTTCCGTCTTTCACGGTTTACGCAACAGTGAAAAATTACATTAGTGTGTCGGTACCGTGCCGTGGGCAACGAAGCGCGCGATGTAATCGTGTCATATTTTAGGGGTTTAGGGGTAGGACGACCCTGCGGGCGCCCCCGACACGCCCCTCGCGCCGAGCGCCGTTAGATTGATTCTCCTAATTTGTAAAATAAATTATTGCAGCTATATAGCGGGCGCGCGGCCTTAGTACGGTCGTGACCCGCCGAAGGCAGACTTTCGCACATCTGCGTACCGTAGCGGAAACGGAACGGGGGAAACTGTCAAATGAAATTATCGGAATTTAAGGGATGAAATTGTACAGGCCGAATTTGCGGATGGAATAATTTTATATGTCTTCCTAGGGTTATCTGGTTCGCAAATATTCAGTGTTGTGTACTTTTACTTTATAGCATTTTCTAAAATTTTATTACAGTCAATCTATAAAATCTAAACACAGGGTGATCCAATATTGCGTGGACTTAAAACTAGCACAACTCTGGCTTCAATAATGTTGAAAACAATATCGTTTCGATGAAGCTACGAGAGATACAGTTTTCTTACAGAAGAAAAAATGACACCACAAGAACTTAGTTTTTCTGTAAAAAAAATTAAGTACTGGTAAGAACCGTTGAAATTTTAGAGTGCAGACATAGCAACTTTGTTTTCGACTGCGACTAATAGTGTCACAGTTTGTTTTTACAAAACTTTTAGTTAATTACGTTCTGCTTTTACGTTAATATAGTTTTACAAAATTCATAATAATGACAAACGACAATGGAGGTCAATTCGGAGAACCTCGCTTAAACCTCTAATTTAGTTAAAACCATTCATTCATCAGATAATTCGTTTACAAATGCTGACCTGCAACGTTATAATGGAAGTAGAAACCGAACACTTAAAAATGAATGAATTGAATGTGATGCATCGGTGCATTTTATTAGCCTTTTAATAGTGTTATTTGATCTTGCTTAATGCTTTCTCGGTTTTGTGTTTAAAATATATGTTTTCTTTCGAAACAGTTAGTTTTACTTATCAACATATTTTTTTTAAATGGAAACCATAGTTGATTTCGACATTATTACTTGATTTTTTCTTTTTCCAACGATATAAGGTGGTTCGAGGTATTTATCTTTCATAGTTTAGGAGATAACAAAAGACTGCATATCTGGTATTCATTATCTTTTGGGCTTTATAAAGAAAAAGATTTTTTGAAAAAACAGTTCAGCTCAAATGTCAGACATTTCTGAAAATAAATTTGTATAATTCAATTTGCAACTAACGAACGTTTCTACTTGAAGTGAATGAAATTATAAAAAATATAGCTTACGTTTAACACATAAATTAATAATAAGCAGATTATATGCTAATAGCCCGAAAATTATTCTAATTATTCTTCGTCTAATTCATTAATTACCGATTCTTGATCAGATTGAATTGATTCAAGTTCAGCATAAAACGTTCGTCATATTTGTTAATTTAAATAGTAATTTTTCAAGTTTCCTCTTTCTAGCCATTTTTATGAATAGAACCCTAATTTGTAACAAATATGTTATAGTATAAATATCTTTTCCAATATTCACAGTGTAAAAAAAGTATTTTAAAAGAAAACTTTGCTGAAAACATTTTTTAGACCATGTGCTTAGACGTTCATGTTGAAGGTGTTCACAAATAATTCAACTTTATCTGATTTCCTTTGAAAAGTAATCGCCTACAAAATTTCAATTCTATTGATCCAATTGTAGCGAAATCGGATTTAGTGGCATCAATTTCCGAAGTGGTAAGTACATTTCCAAATTTATTAGATCAGGTCTATGATTTACAAAAATCAGATAATGAATGACATTTATTGCGAAATACGGAAGAAGTTCAGTTATTTTCTGATGACGTGGTAGTAATTTGGCAAAATGTAAGTAAAATTAAGTATTCAATGTCCTTTGTCTTCCACACTCATCAGCAAACGTTGAAAGGTTGTTTTCAGCAATAAATTTGATGAAAACTAATCAAAGGAAGAAGTAAACCGGCAATGATTTTTGTAATACGCATTATTACAAAAATCATTGCCGGTTTACTTCATGCTGAGCGTTATATTGGCGACAAAAACTGATATGATTTTGTAGTTAAAATTAATTTCGAGTATGACCAATGCAAATTTATATCAGGATCTGAAATATTATAGTAATAGTATTCTACATAATGTGCCAGTATTATGTTTTTATTTTTTTTTGTTATATTTTTTGTACCTATATTTTATCGAAACATTTTAAATAATGTAAATAATAAATAATGTATTGATAGTGTAATGTTGTTAATGTAACGATTAATATTTCTGTTACTGTTACGTTTTAATTTTGTTTGTTAACTATAGTTTTTATAAAATAAACATTTACAACTTTCGATTGTTTGAATGTCATCGTATATAATCACTGTATTCATCACAGGTATGCATTAGTAACGAAAAGAATTTCATTTTAACTAAAGTCTGTGTTAGATGAAGCAGTGAAAATAATTAATTTTATTAATAGTCGCTCATTGCAATAACGGATTTTCAAGGCCTTGTATGAATATAAGGGTAATCATACTACTTTACTTTTGCATGCGGAAGTTAGGTGGTTGTCGCGTGGTAAAATTCTTGCGCGAACATTTGAGCTTCGAAAAGAATTGTGTGCATGCTTTATTGAGCACAAATTTGATTTATCACACAAATTAACAAACACAGCTTGGCTATCTACACTTGCATACTTTGTTGATATATTTAGAAAATTAAATGATTCATGTATGGCTCTACAAGGAATTCAAGTCAACATATTCCGAGAAAAGAAAAATTAGGAAAAATACAGTATTGGATTTCATGTGAACAAAATAACTTTGAGTATTTCTCGACGCTTAGTGATTTTATTAAAAAATCTGAGGTTGATTTGGATATAGAAATTCATAATGATATAAAATAATGGTTTATTAGATTCACTGAGTCAGTATTTTCTGAATTTAAAGAATCAAGATAATTATTGGGTGCAAAACTCTGTCAAACTAAAAGAAAAACACAAAGAATTTCTAGCCTTGGATTACGAAAATTTAATTGAATTGAGTGCGGTTACTCAATTGGAAGATAAATTTAAAGCAGTTCAGTTAACAATATTCTGGTGAGACGTATTTGATGAATATCCAAAATTAGCAAAGCAAGCTATTCGGATATTAGTACATTTTGCAAGCACTTATTTATCATTCACCTCATTGAAGGTAGTTCTATTAATTTTTTAATAACATATATTTATATTTATGTTACCGCTATTATTATAATTTTTTTATTATATAATAGCGGTTACCGCTATTATTATAATTTTTATTATTAATTTATTATTAATAATTATATATTTTTATCAAACGATATTTGTTTAATTTAATATTTCATTAAATTTTTAGTGTGGTTCCGTGAACTGTGGACAATTGTCTCAGGGTTCCACGACCGAAAAAGTTTGGGAACCACTGTCCTAAACTATCAAAGATAAATACCTCGAATTATATCGTTGGAAAGGTAAAGTAATTTAATAATGTCAATATCAACTATAGTTTCCGTTTAAAAAAATACATCTTTGGGTCACATCTCGAAACTGGTGCAAGGTAAAAAATATTTTTATTATCTATCGTACAGAATGTTTTGATATCTACAAGTTTTTCACTCGAAATTTTTTGGTACGATAAATAATATGGAAAATATTCACATTTGAAGAAAATGACAATTTTCAGTTTTTTCAGGATATCTAGTAGGCGATGCATTTTTTTGAAAAAACAGAAATTAAAAATCAGTGAAAGGGTCAATGTCATATACAGGGTGGTCCATAAAAAACGCCTCAAGCCATAGCGTCTACAGTTTTCATCCGAATTGAATGATTCCAAAACCAAATTGAATGGTTTGACAAAGACTACAAACTGGCCACATTTGCATTTTTTAAGTCCTTGTCTTCGATGACTAATGTGGTCAACTTAATTTTTTTAAATGGAATGCTACATTTTTTTTTATTCAATCTGATAAGAGTTTTTTTCCTGTCATAAATTTAATTCCTGTTCCTAAGAAAACCTGCTAAACCTCTTTTAATTTTGTATTCAGGTATTAGTACTTTTATCTGACCATCAACCTTGGTTTTTAATTCTTTGGCTAACCATATTTTTCTGTTATCACGATCAACTGTTGTGCTAACTGTATTCATAGTCACTGTTCCATAATTATTTAAATCATTGTATAATTCTATTATTTTACTTAAGTCTATGGGAGTAAATATTTCTGCGCTACTGTAAGTATTGTATGCGATGCCCAATCGGGAAGTAATTATTCCTTTAGGATTTGTGGTCTTTTCTAGGGTTCCTCCATTTTCGAGGGTGCCACGACATCTGTAATGATTCGAGTTTTTAGTTCTTTATGATGAACTATTTTAGGTTGTAATTTAGAGATTTCATTTAGTGGTTTTATTAGATACTTATTATGTTCCAATACTTCACTTATAACGTAAGGTAAATCGTTGATATAAGGTTTTCGACTTGTTTCCTTTCTGTTGATGTTTCCAGAATGCTTTTGTTTCTATTTTAAATAAGATTTCACTTTTACAAAAAACCGCTTTGAAAATTCTGTTGTCGATAATCTCATATAAGCATCAAAATTGTACTATCAAGTCTCTCCCGAGTATAATTTTGGAACAAATTAATTTATTCGAATTGATTTGACATCAAAAGAAAGCTAAAAAAACAAGGTTTCTGATAATTCATAATACGTTTTATAGCAAAAGATGAAAATAAACAAAAAACCGCTTTGAAAATTCTGTTTTCGATAATCTCATATAAGCATCAAAATTGTACTATCAAGTCTCTCCCTAGCATAACTTTGGAATAAATTAATTTATTCGAATTTGTTTTACATCAAAAGAAAGCTAAAAGAACAAGCTTTCTGACAGTTCATAATACGTTTTATAACAAAAGATTAAAATAACAAAAACTTTGTTTGAAAATTTTATTTTCGATAATCTCATATAAGCATCAAAATTGTATTATCAAGTCTCTCTCTAGCATAACTTTTAAACAAATGGACCTATTTTAATTTGTTTTTCTTCGAAAGAACGCTAAAAGAAAAATCTTTCTGACAGTTGATAACATGTTTTATAACAAAAGATTAAAATAAACAAAAACCCGGTTTGAAAATTCTGTTTTCGATAATCTCATATAAGCATCAAAATTGTACTATCAAGTCTCTCCCTAGTATAATGTTGGAACAAATTAATTTATTCGAATTTATTTTACAGCGAAAGAACGCTTAAAGAAAAAGCTTTGCAACAGTTCATAACACGTTTTATAAGAATAGATTAAAATAAACAAAAACCCGCTTTGAAAATTCTGTTTTCGATAATCTCATATAAGCATCAAAATTGTACTACCAAGTCTCTCCCTACTATAATTTTGGAACAAATTAATTTATTCGAATTTATTTGACATCAAAAGAAAGCTAAAAGAACAAGCTTTCTGATAATTCATAATACGTTTTAAAGCAAAAGATTAAAATAAACAAAAACCCTCTTTGAAAATTCTGTTTTCGATAATCTCATATAAGCATCAAAATTGTACGATCAAGTCTCTCCCTAGCATAACTTTAGAAT
>JAWQRJ010003927.1:0-11538 GCA_033557515.1 Diorygopyx duplodentatus
TCCGTAATGTATGTGCTTTTATCCTTGTTAGTACCTCCGCGGTTAACACTTGCTTCCCACCTCATAAGTTGCGTAGTTGATTTTACCTTAAAAAAAGTGGACGTCAAAGATACAAATGCTATTATTGTTATTGATTTACAAAACTAAAAGATATGTTTATGTACTAATTTTAGAACCTTTCCTTTACATATTTATAAAGGGAATAAGAGAAATCTACATATCCATATTACCTTTCTAAACTTTGATGGCACAGATTCCAACGAACGTCGCTTCACTTTTCCGCTTCTCCAAAACTCAACAGATCGCGTATTATATTCAATAACAATCATACTACCTCCTTCTTGGGGTAGACAGTCTGCATGTTCGTAATCTTCATCATATTCACTCCTTGGTTCAACGAATTGCGGTTCATGTGGCCCAGCCAAGTCTTCAAATTCTAGTACTACATCTACTTCAAATGCAAAAGAAGCCTGCTCCTGAGCTCTTACAATAATGTGCCTTAAAGCATCGTGTAACTCTTGTTCTTCACGTGTTATAGGTGTTACAGCGATATTTGCAGCAAGCAATGTTGTATGTAATAAATTCAGAACATTCGCGATGTTGATTCTCATGACAACAAAAATTGCTATTCAACTACCAAATCGTGAAACGTAGTCGACGTCTATAAACTCTGAACTGCAAGTCTCAACTTCTCTTGCCATATACTAGTATATGCATTTGGAAAGGCGACAAGGATTTATTGCTTATAAGTTATCCACGTGAAGATCAATGCGGATTAAGTTTCAACAAGGAATGTTATTAATACCACGGTTGATAAATATCTATAGATAAGCACTAAAGACATCTGCTTATCCCGATAAATTTTTTTTAGTACGATATCAGATTGAATACGTTTAAAAATATGTAATGGGCTATAATGCATTTAATGCATAAATTGATCTAATAGATTAAAGATATTATTATATTTAGATAAGCACATTAGTTAGGACATAATTTGTGAACACTGGGTTTTAGGGATTCCCGAAAGATACTGAATCTCCCTCAGGGAGATTTTTGGGTTAGCATTTACTGC
Organism: Diorygopyx duplodentatus; assembly: GCA_033557515.1. Lineage (NCBI taxonomy): Eukaryota > Metazoa > Arthropoda > Insecta > Coleoptera > Scarabaeidae > Diorygopyx > Diorygopyx duplodentatus. The sequence continues at coordinate 1,073 of JAWQRJ010003927.1, forward strand.
TGCCAACACATTTATTTCAGATTCTTCTCTACTTGTATTTTTTTAGCAAATAAAATGTTGAAATAAATATGGGTTGCTGGTAAACAATAATTGTCAGAAGAAAACTATTGTCGCCACCCTTTAGTACTACTAAAACAGTTTGCCATTCTAGGAATGGCAAATTCCATTGATCAGAAAATGTTCCGAAAAATATTCCATGGTATTCTACAAAAATTTAAGTAAGCAATTGGAAAATAACTCTTATTATCGTAGAAAAAAAAATGAAGAGAACTATTATATAGTGTTATTACTATTTATAAAGTAGGTTGCTTTTAACATGTCAGAAACTTCTTTAGCACCCACTGCAGATTTGGTAATCGCCTGCTTACGTTTGCGGCCTACTTGACGATTGCGCGCAAAACGACTCGGTTCCGTACAAATTATGCAGGCCAAATAAATTTGCCTTAATTGTGCCTGTATGTCAAAAGTTCGGTTCGGGTAGTTGCGTGCGCGAATGCAGTAGCTTACCACGGGGCCACGGGACAGAGTATGACCCGGGCAGAAGACGGACGTTGCCGCCCTGACATATGACGTACTTAAAGTGCACATTAAGTTTTGCTGGTGGCATTCTTTGTTGTGGCCATTGTTCGATAAATTTCTTCACGTGATTACATAAATTTCTGGCGTGTAGTCGCGTTATCAAAACTAACGGCTGACGGGCACAGCACATATGTTCTCTAGATGCTCGCACGATGTGCCGTCCCCTTGCGATATTTTCTACCGCGCTGCTAATGCCGCATGATTCCGGCCGATCTAAAAATCTTTGCCCAAGCAATACGTATCGTATAACGCATATTTTTCTAAGACAGAGTGTTGAATTTTGCATTATCCATACATGAAAATCACACTAGTTTTCGAAATAATGCATGTCATACATTATCTTATGTTTTCTTTAATGACGCACACGGAGCACATCCGGGTTATGTTTGTTTGAGCGAGTTTCCTTTGCGGTATTAGCATAAAATGTCAATCGCGTCCGCGATCCGACCGGAACTTGACGCCGACCGAGTAATGGTTCGGGCCTGAACTTGTTATGACGCGCTCCGTGCCCAGAATAACTCGACCAACTTTCAACTAAAGTCGTTACTTCGGGATTATCTTATATGTCACTTGGGCAAATGCGGACGAGTGCATGTTTATTTGTGCAAATACACGACCCGGTCGGCGCGGATACCGGCGAGGCAAAGGGGGCGTAGCGGGGAAACACCGTCGCGACGCGTGACGCGTCGCTGTGCCGTCATTCGAACAGGATTTACGTGTGACGGTTATGGCTTTCGGAAAAATTACTTATTCCAGTTGCGCGAACGCTACGTCTACGATGGCAAATAAGTTTGTCTCGAAATCTTTCTATGCGGAATTGCGATAAATAAGTTTCGATGACAGAGATGCAAAAATTGTAGACGCCATTTTATAATGGCGGTATGTAAATTGCGACAGGCTTTTCTGCATAAACCTTCTTATTGTTATTGCTTTTGTCAGACAAACTTAGTACATTTGTGAAATTGGCAAATGAGCCATGTTCACAAATATTACAATTCTCTGGTCTTAAATTGAAAATAAAATCCAAAATTACGTCAATTTCTATTTCGCTACTAGTTGATGTTCATGTACATATTACGGTAAATAAATTACTAACAGAATTACGTCTTCTAGTATCCTCCATTCCAATAATTTCTAATGTACTTTTTTTTATATGTTTATATGTTTGTTCTGGTCATTGATTTTTTCCAATAACAGAAGTTACGTTCGACTTGTAGGGAAGTTAAGGTTACGTACAGTTAAAGCTTAGACACCTTAAATTTCCGATCGCTTATCTACGTTTTATATACTGTGCGATATTAGTCCGAGCTAACATTTCTGAAGTTAGTAGAGATCTTTTAAATGAATTTAACTACTGATATCAGTTTAACACAAAAGCCATTTGCTTATTTTTGACATTTTGAGCTGCCCAAAAACGGCAATAGCTTCGTCACTAAATCATGTTCAAACTAGTTTTGGTTGAAAAATCATTGCTCCTAGAACATCAACTTGAAAATCTTCGTTTTTGGTAAAAGGGCAGCCAGATTATTCCAAATTTCAGTTATACTAAATTTGGAAACAACACTCTTCTAACTTAGCTGAGCATAATTGGGATTGTATCTGAAAAAGTCTCAGTCATACTCATTGAATTATCTGGCTGTTGCGCGGTAGTTTAGATTAGCCTGACTGCTCATAAAAAATACTGTCTTCCCCATGAAGGGTAGGAAAAATCTACATAAACAGAAAAGTAGATTTCTTGGTACATATTAGATTTCCAAAGTTTGCCAAAGATCCCCAAAAGATTCTCCAGATGTTAGTTCACGCTAAGACTTTTCAGGCACGCTGTATTTTCAATAATCTTTTCCTAGGATAACGTATTTAATGAACATTTTCTGCTGCACTGTCAAATGTACGTCAAAGGCTTAACCATATTTTTTTGGGTTACTAAATGGAAAGTGTAGCGGTTCGTTTCTCCGCTACGTAAGGTTTTGTTAGTTTGAGAGGTTAGGGTTTATCCAGTCGTTGTTAGATGGCGTTGATAATTTTTATTTATTCTAAATTTGTTTATAACGTAGAGGTGTAGGTGGGATCACTTTCTTGCGGTGGAGATCAAGGAGCATCATGAAAAGTGCCTTGTGGTAAAAAAGAATAAAATCTTAGAGAGTTGGCTGATTCTAGGTTGTTGTTATAATTTTGGATTCAGTCTTATCTTAGGAGAAGATTTAATCAGTCATTAGTTGCTTAGATAAGGAGAAATTTGCATATTTTATTTTTGGAAGTATCTTATTGAACATTATTCATCCAAGTCATGTTCAGCCGTTTACTATCTAGAGGCATGTTTTGGTATAACACGGTGTCTTTTCCTGTTCGATCACATGTGTTTCCTTGTAACCTTTCATCTCGAAGAATATCCATCCATAGAGGGGAAACATTCTCTACAGAGCCAGGTTTGGTGATCGTGAAGGTGTTTTTGAATGGAGATTGGCAAATTGGATTTCCCAGATAAGTAATTCTAAAATTTGGTGTTTGATAGTGTAATAGATACGTTAATAATCATATCATACCTTATCTGTTTTGTAATTGATTTTATTGAATTAAAATGATTGTGTGTAATACAACGTCTAAAAGGTATTTATTTAAATTTGGTTGTGTTGAATTTTCTCATGACCAAATCTAATAGTTGATATTTAATATTAGTTGATTATGTAACTTGATAATTTGGTGGTAATGCATCATTATTATTTTTTTTATACAGGAATGTTATTCCATTTGTGTGGGTTCTTCATAATTTAACCTGCAAAAGGTATTCAAATATTTTGTTACATTACTAAATTTCTGCATGTCACCTGCAATGCGAAACAGGAAGCTAATTATTGGTGTCAAGGGTTCAAAGCGCAAAGAAATGTTTTCTACCCAGATGTTACTTATAAATATCAATAGAGTGAAGTTAATAATTACTGTTTCGTAAATACATGAATATTTCAAAGTCAAGTTTTATATTTTCATTGGGTAATGCTTTAATTCCTCGAGTTCGTTCTTTTTATTAATATGTTATTCATCTTAATGAATTTACGATAAAATCACATTGTAATTTGATTACTTTGGAATTTTGCTCGAATGTACAAGGATAAGCATAGGTTTCAGAACAAGGAAGACTGACTGAATTTAATTATTTATTTGGTATGTGTTACAAGGTTGTTCAATATACTAAATTTAATCTACCTCAGTTGGAGCTTATGGTTCTTTTGTTACAGTAAGTCTCCTTTTTTATATAAATTTCGTAATGGTTTCTTTTTTACAATTGTAAAAATAATGTTTTCGTAATGTTTTCAAACAGTTGCCTTTCTCACTGAACATTCCGGAGCTAAGCGACCAGAGTTTTCTGAAAAAAAAGAACATTTTCCAACGTTTCAATAAAATAAGAGCGTTAGGACGTCACAATAAATTGGTGTAAATAATAATTGCTGACCCGTACCATACAAGACCAGCCAAAGAAGCTGAACGTACTTGTAAGTGTAGATTGTAAATGAATAAAAAAATGAATCAATATTCTACGTGATGAATTATTTCAACCTAAATACTTTCTTCGAGTTTAAATAACCCTACTTGAATAGAAGACTGAGAAGATAAAATATTACTTCACTTTAGTTCTAAAGATAGCCAACATCAATAACGCCAATAGTTATCAACAGCTGCAAATCAACACAAGTCATAATTGCCCATACATATTACAGAATAAGATTTTCAGGAATCAAGGATAAAATCAAGGTAATTGATTCAAATTTACTTTTATATTATAATTTATAACGGTAATTTGATTTTAGATTCCTTATTTTATATCTAAACAGATTAAAATATTTGAACTATCCCTTGATTGGAGATTTTTTGTGATTTTTTAGAAGGTCTGAAAAGGGTGTATTGCTGCGGTATTTATACCGCAGATCCTTATATTATGGAATATAATTTATTTTTTACGATTGTTAAATGATATAATCATAGAATTGGTATGTAAATAGTTGTTTTGTATTAAATAATAATGATGTAAAATGATAAAGTTGCCATAAGGTTTCCCTCAGTCAAAATGATTTTGCAGTTTCAGATCATCAGAACACCATTTTGTTAAATTTCGTTGTATGTTTCGTGTATTTACTTTCCTTGTTACTTTCAAAGACAAAGTCGAAGAAGCTTTTTTCTCTGCATTTCATATGTAAAAGCAAACATAATTTCCCGCAAGAACTATTGTGTGGCTGACACTACATCTGGTGAACATCAGTTACAAAATACTGAATATTACAACATATTGTGGCTTTGGATGTAATTTAAAATATGCGACGTTACTGAAAAAATTAGTTTTGTGCCCGGTTGCACAAAACATTTCTGTAATGGTTCGTTAACCATTAAGGAATGAATAATTGATCGATCAGAATGAAGAATTTTAAATATATTTTATTATTTTATATAGTGTTTATATATGTATATATATATATATATATATACATATATATATATATTATATTTCCGATACGATGTAGCTATTTGATCCATCATTACGACTTGCAAATATACTCCAGAAATTTAGTTGCTCTAGAGTTTAACAAACATACCTATTCCATTTAAATCCTTCACGTATATTAGCAAATCAATATATTTCTTCCAAACTTCTAAACTGCATTTAATATATTAATACTGCCGCAGTAGTCGTTGGAGTTTCCTCGTTCTAGCAAAAGAGAGCGTTCGCAGAGCGTCACGATTTAGCCGGCAGCTTTAGATATGGCACATGACAGTATGCAGTTCTGGATTGAGATTTGTCGCGAGCGGGATGCGGTTGACGGGATGAGCCGGGACAGACACCGGGGCTGTTGTCCGAATAACGACTTTTCACATCGATCGAGAGGGCGCACCTCCAGCCATCGACGTGCTACGACGCTAAGTTCGTTCGCGGAGGAAGCGACAGTGGAACGAAGGCGTACTTTTCTCCACTGGTATTTTAAGAGAGGAATAATAAATATTGGCCGATAAGTTAATAAATTATGTATGTTTATAAGAATAATGCGTTTTGTAACTCGAAAAATTTTAGGTAAGAATTTTCACAGACCCAAGTTGTAAATAGAAATTTAAAACATGGGGCACCGCGAAAAGGTGTGCCACAAGGCTCTCTACTGTCACGCTATTTAACACGTATTGTTATGATATATAACAAACCCCAACTAATTCTGGTTACCAGTTCTGGTTATCCATCTGGTTAGCCTTGGTTTTGGTCATATTTTTTTCAGATAATCAAATAATATTTTTGATTTTTTTTTACTTTGCCGGAAAGAATCAAAAACAAACTGCGTGTCTCATTTTATTAAGTGCTCAAAATTACCCCCATTAGTTTAAACGTAGGCAACTCAATACGTTTTTTGTTGCATAGATATCGCTTTTAATAAAAATAAATAAAACCTAAAAAAAGAACAACAAAGCTAAGGTAGAACAAAAATTTGTTGTCATGGTTATTAATTCCATATTGCATTTATTTATTAAACTGAAGGACTAAGCAATATGACCAACTGCAGTGATATTATTTTGACATTTAGTATTTTGTTCGAACGCCTTTAAACGCTATCTCCTCCGCGAGTGGTTATAAATCAATTTGCTTCACTCCTTGGGCGAAAATAGACGAGAGGATGAGTGATGGCAGGCGGGTGTAATTCTTCTAATCCTTACAGGACTCCGCCGCGATGTTTTTGCCGTTCGGCTTGGCGCATCGCCGGGGATTTCGGCGCATTGTCGCTGTCCGCTGGGATGATGGATCCATTACTTTGGGCCGTCAACTGACCGGTAATTATCGTGAAGTTGGCCGCGGTAATTGAAGATGATTGAACGGCCGGAGGCAGCTTACCGGCCGCCACCGCTTCCCGCCAATTCCCGCGCTCTAACGGGAACTTTTCACCGGGAAACGCGCCGGCCGCCGCCGACGCGCAAGCAAAACCAACCTGTAATTTGTCTTCGGAAATGAATTAATTGATGGATCCGTGTACGACCTCCTCGCGGTCGCCATCAATTTTAATTGAACAGGCGGCCATCGTCCAGCTTCACTCCGGCCGTTGTTATTTTTATCGGGGGTTCTCGGCACTAGTGTTAGGTGTCAGGCGACAATTGAGCAACGAATGGATGACTTTTTAAAATGGCACTTTTCCACTCCCTGTAAACACTCGGCAAGCTGCGATTGCTACCACGTTCTGGTAGCAATCAAAGAACGGGTTAAACAGATACGTTTAACATACGGATTAAGCACACCCACACAGCGTTTTCGTTAAATTACTCTAAGAGAATGTAGTAATATATAGTTAGTGACACACATAATAACAACCTGCATAATCTGGGAAGGAAACATACTTTCAAATGAATTACAACCAAAAGCTATTGTAATGACTTGATTTCGTGTTTGAGCTGTGCAGCATCTAAATTTAAAGCATTCAGTGGTAAGTCTTATTTATTCTGCTTGCCAACAGTAAAGTTGCCACCCTAACAAAGAGGCAAAGGAAAACGTTCTCGCGTTCTTCCCGTCCAACCATAGATCACCGTCCGTGTTCATCAACTTTGCGTTTCTATTACAGCCGCAATCGTAGTATGAATTACACTGTCCTCTGCGAATCCGACTCGGCGGACGTTTTGTTTTATTTATCGGCCGGCCTTTCTCACGTTGTTTAATTTATCTTTATGAATAGACGTAGCCACATGGGCTCGCAGTGCCGTATTTAGAGGTTTATGGTAAGTATCCCCCGGAGAGATCGTTGAGAATGGACGCGTGTGCAATTATTTTAAAATAAACGATTTAGAATAATCTGCATTACATGTAATTTACGTTTTGCTATACAAACGGCAATATTCCGCGACGAATTTCGCTTGAATTAGATTATTATGTCGCTGTAGCGCTATGGTTTGCTCTAAATAAGCTGGGTTTCGAACTATTTATTATACACGTGAAATACGCTTGGAGCTATGGATACGAATTTTGCTGGTAATAAAAAGCCAGTGTTGAATTGTTGCTACATTAAATTGAATGATTTGTATGCAAATAGGCTCGCTGACATTTTGAATATTAACGTAATCAATATTAACGACTATTGTAAGAAAGATTGTGAAATATTGTACAGGTACGTAGCTGTGAGGTATGCAATACATTCATATCAAAACAGTACTTGTATTTTAAATATAAGACGTAGACCGCAAATATTAATGCTAGCTTAGAATATGCAGTAATCAGAGCAACCAAAATAAAACCGCATCTGATAAGCAAGAACAAAAAAATGCTTTCACTTTATTTGTGCTTCAAAATCAGATATGAAAACTTACAAATTAAACGACATAGATAGCTTGAAACTTTTAAAATGTTTCATGTTTTTAAATAGTCAGTTGCGTTTTGGATTTTACTCCATGATTTGTTAGGAAAACTTATTGTATTTTTACTTTCTCTTACCGTAAAAATATAAAGAGAAAGTAATGCATTCGGTCCAAACTCTACTTCCTATACATATCTTATTTATGTTGATGTCTTATTTCTGAATTCAACCATACTCTATTTGTGGAATTTATTAGATGGTCCCTATTTCTAAAATTAGCTGACACTTTTTTCATAAATGTTTGTTTCCTAAATTCATAAATTTAGGAAACAAACAATGTATTTTACACCATTTTAGAAATAAATATCTGCTGTATTAGTTTGATTTCTGTGCTCTTACTAAATATGTTTAATTGCGTTTGGCCAATCACCATTGGACACTGTGGATTGAAGCATTTCCCAATCATAACTCTTAATATACCGATTTCCAAATTACCTATTATTCCAAAATTAATAGAGAGGAAATAAAAACGTCCAAACTTTATACTACTCACGTTTCTTATGATAAAGCATACAAAATTATTTACGACCTCTTTTCTATCGTAAATACGCCTCTGCAGGTTTCACACAACCAGTGAGAGGAGAGGTCGCTTTTACATGTCGGCGTGAAATAGGGTGTCAATTAGATTTTATTGTTATAGTAATGTTGCAATGCTCACTACCTTCTGAAGCGATACTTTATATGCTAATTCCGTCCAGTAGGACACAATAAAATAAATTTTATTTCGGGGGCGTATTTTTCCAACAGCTGGTGTGGCAAATCATTATAGTCACGCATGGTTAATATATTACACTTTCCTTATGAGTAATATTTCTTTAATTTGTAACCAAGAATGTATTAAATAATACTTCCTTTAATATGCACGAAGAGAGGCCGGATTAAACACCAAAGTGCAGTATTTATTTTAATATGATTCACAATCAGCTGTCGGTTGTGATGTATGAATGGTAAATAATTTCGTTATATCTATTCGAAGATTTCTTTAAATAATCTTTATTCTACATAAATTAACAAGCACCATAAAGGGACCGGCGGTTTCTTTGCGCCAACGATACGACTCGTTAAACAATGACCGTAAGACAATGGAACGGCTTTCAATCAAACACACCTGATATTTATCCCTCGCAGTCTTATTGCTCTGAAGGATCGTTTAATGTTTTCGTGCCAAGGAGAACAATATCTGAACGAAATTTAATACCTCGTCCCGCATTAAAATTTACATCGATATTTAGTTGACGAATGACGCAAACCGTTTGTATTCTTCGCGGCAATATTTTCGAAACGCTTACTGCGACGCCATTGAATACGAAACGGATCTAAAGGGCGCTCCCCTTAAACGTGTCGCGGTTCGATAATAGGTGGCGCTAGGAGCATCAAAATGCGTTCTGGTCGATTATTGCCTATATTTAATTTGAAATGGTTGTATGTTTTGAGTAGCAACAATAATTATTTATCTAATAACTTGTAAACATTAATGACGGGTTACCGAAGTTTTTGCAGAAGGGCAACTTCAGCTAAATTATAATACATTATATTTCTGTCTATCTAAATATACAGACGGAGGAATACAACTCAATATCAACTGCTTTATTGAAAAGTTGAGTCAAAAGGATGCTGTTATACAACTATTATTTCTATAGCAAGTTTATGACCTGGTGTTCAGGTTCATTTATTTATGTTTTCTAATATATAACTCATTGATTGAAACTTCTGCATGTGCATTTTGGCTATGTATGTCTATACTTTATTATTATATCTATCAATACTTATTGATCATATCGGTCAGTTAAGTTAAGACAAAGCCTATTTAACATTGCACATTTTAATATTTATGTGCTCTAGTAAGGTGTGCAATAATATAATGTCTGTACTGCAATCAGTAAACAACATTGGCACAAAATAGAATTCCTTCTTTATTCTACTCATAATAAAGCGATCTCTATTGTTTAAATCTGGTTTAGATTTAATTCATAGGATCATGAATGTAATAACATTATTAAACATGATAATGTAATATTTATATTTAATATTATTATTATCATGTAGTTGGCAAGGTCCAACAACGCGAGCTTTGGAAATAGGTTATTTTTATTTGCTAGTATTGTTCTTATGAGCTCATTGTACTATTGGTTTCATAAAAATCTGGGACAACCCCTATACCTCATTTTGACACTTTTTTAACCTTCTGTATAATTTGTAGACCGGCTTCTGTATAATTTGTATTTATTAGGTTAACATAGGTAAAATGTCAAAATCAAAACGCGGTGGGCAGAATTAACACATTTATTAACACCAAAAGTTAAAAAATAAATTTATTTGAAAAGTTTATAAAAATAACTTTTAATATTTAGTAGCGCCACCATTACGTTGGATAACCTGTTCAAGTCTCCATAAATTAAATTTAATGCAAATAGTATTCGCGCCTGTTTATGTTCCTCTGTTAAGAAAGGTTTATTGGCAGCAACTCTATGTTTCAGTTCTGAACATTTGATTCTTCTATGAACCGTTGACTGCGATCCAGGA
>JAWQRJ010003928.1:0-11538 GCA_033557515.1 Diorygopyx duplodentatus
TGAGTACGTATACTTAGGATTTCTGGGGTACTGATTTTGGTAAATCATCACGCAGTTTACGACAAATTAAAATTTGTAAAATGCTGTACTGTAGTACGCAATGCAAAGGTAGTTTAATCGGTAATAAATTGTTCGTTTTTGACATTTTAACAGCATTGCTTGCAAACGCGGACAAGCACTGATTCACTTGTAATAATCGCACCATTTTTAAACTTTCTGAACTGTGCAAAAAATATAATTTATATAAAACTGAGGGTTATAATTGAAACGTTTTAAATTCCAATGCCGATATTGGAAAAATATATAAAAATGTACTCTAAAAAAGTATGTTCACTTTGTACTAGAATAACTTAACTTAGGTGCGGTTAATAAAAAATTACTAATTCAAAAATAGTGGTCGATTATTCTTCACTAAGAATTATTAAAAATATATACCACAAGAATTTTACATTATCAGTATATATCATACGTAGTAGACCCAATATGCAATGTAATTGAAGAATGTCATCAGAAAGTTCTATCACATTTAATTTCAATTTGATAATGGAGGAATCCAACGTCTTAACCAAACTAAGATTTAGTGTTTTCAGGCCTTGAAAATAAAAACGAGCTAGTCTATTAATACTTACTAAGTAGTTTTGTCCCTCTTTACAGCCGAGAAGTCAATTCAGGGCAGTAATTTTATGTTTATAAAAGGCGTTTCCGTGGATTAACGGCTTCGTTCCGAATACCTCTTTTGACGGTACGATTTGTTTTGGAAGTTTAGAGAGGGCGAGAGGGCGCTTCTGCAAACAGTTTTAACTCAGTTAGACTGCTAACTCCTAAAATTCAATTAAATATTTAAAAAAGAGTCAATGGGTATTGAGTTACTAGCATAAAATTATATCGTTGTGTAACGGATATTGCGAACAGGAGCACAATGAAATGAAATAGTTGCTCCATTATATTATACAAGGTAGTTTAGTTCATGACTTCTCTTCATTAAAAAGGATTATTGTGGAAAGGGGGTTTCAAAAAAATGACTCCCAAATGTAGATGTTTAAGAAGAAAAAAATATCGATTTTTTTAGATCGTCGGTGAATTGGCAATGTAATGTTGAATTATCGAAAATAATTTCTAAGGTGGATCAAAAACGTGCAAATATGTAGTATAAAAATTCGGGCTTTGTGCATGATTAGATAAATTACTGATGAATAAAACTCGATTTCAGAAAGAATTACAGTGCGCCCAACAGCGGTGACTGATTAAATTTATGATATTAAGGTATCATATAGAGCCGATAATAAGGGGTTATTTATAACACGCAGCGTGTTAGGAATAACACGCATGCATATATTTTGCTCCATGCATAATGCATTAATAAAAAATAATTCAAATTAAACAAATATATTTTCTCTTGCATTTCTTTGCTGTTCTAACATTGTTACTATCTACGTTTGAAAATTCTTGTTTCGCAGGTAAACATGAAATTTCCTATGTTAAGTTATATTACAAATAAAAAAACAAATAAGCGTGTCTAAAGGATTGCTTCTATTTGGCGAAGTTCTTGTTGATTTTGTTCAAATTAGTATCAGTTAAATTTAACCACCACATTCAATAGCGAGTTTGGGTTATTTTAAAAAAAACAAAGTTGTTTTATTTCCAATAAAATATTTGGTAAAAGAATGCGTATTTCAAATAAAAACACTACTGCTCTATAAATAAACACAAAAGTTCCCAAATAAAATAACAAACAAAAGGAAATAACTAGCTGCGTATTTCCCCATATGTATTGCATTGTTTTTTTTTCCTTGCACAGATGTCCCATAATAGAGCCGCGGCAAAAGGTATCCTCGGATATTATTTTTTCTAATTTTTCCACTGTATTGCCAATTTTTCGAAACCTACTAAACCGTTTATAACTAAATTTTAGGGAAATAGTTATTTACTTTAGACCATATTTATTGAAATTTTGGTGATATACACTCCCTGGTGAGAGAATGAAGTGAGGTAGGGTGTAATGTTAAGGGGTGGAATTTGTATACCCTTTAGAGGATTTTAACACCTTTTTTGAACATTTGTTTAAGAAAAACCAGCAATTTAGCATGAAACAAAAAAGCAACTATGGCCAGAGCAAATAACTAAAATTCCATGTTTTTAAAAACATTACATACAGTGTACCTTAAGTACGTTTCCAAACTTCAGACAATGGTTATATGGTCAATTTTGAACCGAATGAAGGTGTTTCCTTCCGCTTCCTATAGGAGCTATGGCGCTCAAAAGTTATTTTTTAACGGATAACTCAGTAAGCTGTGAAATTTCTTACAAAACTTTGCAGGCATATTATTATTGATAAATGCTTAATTTATGTGTTATTATTATTAAGTTTTCTTACCTGTTTGACTAGGTTTCCTTCGGAATATCATTTTCCAGCTAAAATTCTACATAAAAAGTTTTCTTGTTGAATTTACGTAGGGGGCCACGATTTTCGAGAATAATGCCTTTAAATACAACTTAGCTGACCATTGAATAGCTCTTTTATAGTACATTCTAGAACAAAATGTTTAAAACAAGAGTTGTATAACACATCTACTCGAATTACCACTCTATTAAACTAAATGCTTTTTGAGTGAAAAGTTAATATTTTATATATATCTTTGAGATTATTGATACTAAACCTTATGTATAGGATTCAGCAACGATAGGGGTTGGAAAGTTATTACTACGCAGTATTAAAATTTTAAGCTTATTTTATATCACGATTGAAACTATTTTTATGTAGTATTTAGCTCTTCCGGAATTCCGTCGTGATATTTTTTTCGCGAATGTCTGGCACATTTCAAAATAATTTTATTTTGTTGTTTACATACTGATCGTACAAAACGTAAGATAAAATAGACAAGCAATATTAATATTACACTCCGGGCATTTTCCATCCCCTATCGTTGAATTCTGAACATATGGTTTAGTGTCACTAATATGCTCTCAAAGAGATGCCACATATTATATTTTGCTCAAGAGGAATCGACTTGCATATACTTTAAGTTAAGTGGTCCTTAAATTGTACAGAGAATTCTAAAGTGCAATAATACACAGGTCTTCCATTTGAAAGAACCGAAGTTTATTTCTCAACACAATACACAACGTTCATAACAAATTGATATGGTGCACCTTTTGTTTGAAACATTTTCTTAAATTTGATCTCTTTTACATAATTTGAGCTGGATTCCAAAAAAAAAACTATCCAAAAAAGTAAGAAAACTTACGTACTCAGTGAAAAAAAGACAAGAGGCACGTAAATATTGAACACTCTGTAGAGTAAGATTATTTTGTAATAATAACACATTAAATAAGCATTTATGAATAATAACACTAAAATAAGTTTTGAAACGCCGTAGCTCCTTTAGAAAGCGTTTCAGGACACACCTTGATTGGAACTTTTCAGCTTAAAATTAGCTATATAATCATCCCCTGAACCCTAATCCGCCACCCTGTATGTTTATTTTCAGAAATGTACGGTGGCGCCCCTAAGTTCCGAACCTATTTGAAATATCAATAACTTGTTTGTTCTAATTTCTTTCTTCTCGTTTGTTTCAGGGATTCTTAGAAGAGACTTGTGAGATTCATAATGGAAGCCTACACCAACAGAACAGGGTACTAAAATAATTGAGCTTTACTTTGAACTTTGACCGATTTCCACAACAGCCTGAAACTTTAACAAGAAGACGCTCAGCGCAGTTGACGGTTTCTCGGAGATCATATTTTTATTTTTTTTTTTATTTAGAAAGTGACGAGGCATCCTCAACTGGGCTATGGCTTCTTGTTGAAGTTTCAGGGTTATCCGCAATACTCTCCTCTACTCGTTGAATATTTTGCGAATTTACTGCCGAACGTGGTCCTCCGGATCGCAGCAGGCCTGCCACTATACTATACTATACTCGCTGCGTATAAATAATCGAATTAATGGTTTTCAAAGTATATGTCAATTATTTTAGTGCGCTATCCTGTCATGTAGACTTCCATAATCAATCTCACAAGTCTCTCTCTATTATGACTGGAAATTTTAATAAAACGATTTAAAAAAAGAACACGTGGATTTTATAGAATAGACGAAGAGCTTCAGAGAAATTCATAGAATAGGAGAATAGAATAAAGATCAACCACTATTGAAAAGATATCTTTGTAACGATGCTTTCGCCTATCCCTTTGGAATTCTTTGATTCTAATATTTCTTTACTATATTATTCGCTCGTTGCTATTATAACATACCAAGTGGCATAAAAAGCTCATATTGTATGTATATATTGAATGTATTCATTTTTATCCAATCTCAGATAACTGGGTGCTTTCTGCAACGAAAATTATTCAATCTTATCAGCAAAGCAATCGATTTACGCTGATAAAACCCGTGGCATGATGCGTTTAATTTCCCGTAAAATCGCCCATTTATCGTCCGCAGTCTCGTCCGCGTAGCAGAAATGTTTCAATATAAAACGATTTGATGTTCCAGAAAATGGCGCGGCCAACTTTAAATCGAGGACCGTTTTGTTTCTCTGGGAATTTATGCTGCTTGCCGTGTACGTGATGCGCCTCCCATTTGGTAAGTTGAACGTCCAGCCCTCTTTCCAAGCACCGCCGACCCACCCTCAGACCGCCGAAACCGTATCGCTTCTAAATTGCTCATAATGCAACCACTCTTGCAGAGAACGCTAGTTTCCAATAGAGGGAGCCGCGGAAGATAGGGATAATTTTAGGAAATCGCTGACGACTACGGTACGAAGAATGACGAATACGTAAATGTTATAAGTGTATTGTAAAATATTTTCTATGAGACGTGTAAAAATTCATATCTATATGTTTAAAACATTTTTAAATAAATTATTTACATTTTCGACGAAGTATTATTCCCGAAATTTCAGGTTAAGAAGTAACTACGATAATAAGTGAGTATTCATGGTAAGTATAATGCAGCAATAGTAGCTTTAGTTAATATTTACCATATAAAGAACTATCGACCTAAATAGACATTCCAACATTTTTATTTTAAAATTCTTCTTGGAATTAGGTTAATTTTTGTCGTGCAATATTATGAACACTAACAAATCAAGTGAGGGGACTCTACTATTGACAGTATAATGTAAAGTACAATTTTCCCAGATCATAAATCTTGAAATACTAGTTTTCAGACTTGTTTTGACACAGTTTCTCAACGTTATGTTCGTTTCGTTCAAAAAATTATTCAATACTTTTGTTTGCAGAAAACACTGATATTCTATCATAAAATCTTGGATGGATAATAATTTGTAAGTAATTTCGAGAGAAGTTATAGCCATATACCTTCAGCTATATCGCCAATTCGACGGGCAACAGTATCCATTAGATGAAGATATGGACTGTAATTATTCAGCAAAGTTATCCCCAAGCATAATTCCTACAATCCGAATTGCTGCCAGAATTAGTTCTTCTCCAATAGTTTGTGATTTCTGCATTTTGATTTTAATTTAGCAACAAAGATCTCTCGAGGTTTCTGCACGTATTCACTATGAAACATTTCTAAATCCAGTTTAAGTTTTTTTGTTAGGTTTCGTGGTGTTAATGTACCGACTGCAGAGAAAAAAGATTTTAATCAATTATTTCAAGGGGGTGCGAATGAAATTCATGTGGAAAATGAGAGTTGTAAATAGTAAAACGTTGAGAACTGTTGATGTATACAAATGGCGTCAAACTTAGAGGAGTTATTTTCAAGTAAAATCCCAATATCACTAGACCATTTTATGATTCATACATTAGTAATTTGTATTATTTTGCGTAATTCTTCATTTTCTATCTACTTACAAAAGAAAATTGTTTGAGTGAGACATTAGTCCTAATATCGTCTACTCAGCATGACAATGGATATAACATCGGTGCGTCATCAGAAACTATAGAAGGATGACATCCTAGTATGAAGTCAACAATTGTTAGTGCTGTAAGTTGTTTCAATTGTATTATATTCGTGGTAAAAGACAAATAAACATTTTGATTTCTAGAACCTAAAAGCGAAACTGGTGCAGTCAGTAGGATTTATTAATTTGTTGGGGAGACATTTGTCTAAATTTCGACATTGAATATTGGTGACAAAAGCCGCATTTGGTTTTGCAAATCATTTGAGGGATTGGTTGCTGTGATTTTATGGGATTTATATTTTTTCCTGGGGGTAATAAATTAATTTTTGTTGAGTTATTGATATTTAACTGAGTGTTATCTTTGTCACAAAACAACTTTACAACAAAGTTCCCCAAAATTTAGAAACTGGTATGCAACGTGTCTTAGAAAAACAAAATTGGGTTTATTTATGTGACAAAGGTAACACTCAATTAAATATCATTATATATAATATAAAATAAAATTTTAAAATAATATTATTTTTTTTGATTTGCTAAACCAAATCCAGCTTATTGCTGAATATATTACTTTTCTAAAGCACTGTATACGTATTCTGCAAAATCTTTTTATTAAGATCTGTTTTAAGGAGTCTTTCATTTTGGCTGTTAATTGTTAGTTTTAATTTCGTGAGTAATAAATTTAGCACTCTCCGAATCTTACTACGTATCACGTAAGGAATATGAATTTTCATTTGAATTTAGCGTTAACTGTATTAAATGAGTAAGTATGCAATCTTAATTTCTTTGATAGGAATAATATTCTTTGATCAGAATATAATTCTAAACAAGTTTTTTTATCTGACCAACTTTGTAATTCCCTTGAAGCAATTAGTTCCTTTGCTTCACCTTCAAATCAATTAATACTATTTGCGGGATTTTGTTGATCTGAATGAACCGTAATTAACTCTTCATTAGCTTCAATGAATAGAGGCAGTTAGAAAAAAATTCTACAGATGTAATAGAGTCTCGCGTTGATGATTTTTTAAAATTTTGAATGTTATAACTTTTATATCTAAAAGTTTTATAACAGGCAAATCACTTAAAATTACTAAGATGATGATTAGTTTCCTGGAGTTGATGGGCTTGGTGATCCTCGCTTGATGTGGCCGTTTTATGTTCTTCTTTGCGGGTTTCTTCCTGTGTAGTTCCGGTCCGCTTGTTCCGGGGTTGCTTGTTGAAGTCTGGGAAAAGTAGTCCTCTGGTTCGGGAGGGCGCTGACTATTGGGAATAAGATCTTCAATCCTGGGGTCGAAAACGACTACAAAAAAGAACAAATAACCTCCACAACAAGCGATGATCATCAAATCCATCAACTACATAAAACTAATCATCATCTTAGCTCTTTAAGTGATGTGACTCTTATAAAACTTGTAGTATATTTTTCGAGAATGTAATTACGATTGCTAAAAATAAATTTCTTAATAAAGTTTTTACAAGTAGTCGCCAGCATCCAACGCAATTTTGTTACGAAAGCACTAGCGTTTGGAATTGACTGTTGGCTAAAAGACGTATTAGTACGCAAAAACAATTGTACAGGTGAATATAAAATTATGATTGTCTACTAGAGGAGGAAATAATATACCTCTCGCGGGCGTTAATATTTTAATTGGAATTTTTGAAAACCAAGCTAATAAAAACCAAATTTAATTTAATTTAATTAAATGTTTCAAGTTGAGCATTTGTATATCTTTTAATGATACAACAATAGTGTGGTGGAATGACAAAATAAACGAATTCAATCTTACTTTTCTCAGTTTTCCTATCTTAGAGATTTGTTTGCGGACAAATTGTTCATATGCAGAAAAACAAAAGACGAAAGTTGCTGCCGAAATAATTCTAAAACGTTCTGAGATAACAAACTGTGAAAGCGGTAATAATTATCTGCAAATGCCAAGTTTAATTAATTTTCCGTTGAAAATTGAAAGCAATTCATGATCATTATGTCAGTAATTAAAATTTAGAAGCAATTTAATAAAATAAAATTACGAAAAAGATGGCGTCATCGGAAGTCGCTACGGTAAATATTTACCCTCAAGCGCGATCGTAGGCGGAATATAAAATTTATTGGAGTTCCGAAAATTACCCCTACAAGGGGGATGCAAGAAAACATGATAATGAGTTTTGAGAGGTTCCTAGCCTTATCAATACAGCTTTAATTATGTATTGTACATTACGTCATTTTCCAATATAGATAATATATACAGAGTGTATACAAGGTAGCGAATGCCGAAATGGATGGACGTAAACCCATAGCAAGAATATTAAAAAGAAATATTAAAATCTATCAATTAGAAATATTAAAATCAATCGATTTTAGTATTTCTTGCACAGGTATAAAAATACTTGTTGAGTCCTTTAATTTAAGGTATCACAAGGTGGGTAGTGCGATTTACGATTTTAATGTTGGGGTGGGGGCGCACGGGGCGACAATTATCCTACGATTCAAGGTCCCCCTTATATAGGTCGTATGATAATACGACCTCCCGAAATGTGATTTGATACCTTTGTTAGTTTTGGAATTATTTGGACTGATAATTTTCAAATTTACACCTTCACATTCAATTTTATTACGATACTGCCTTTGATAAAAAACGTTTCTCGGATCGCGGCCACCTCGCCTCTCCAATCCGCAGAAAACCTCAACCTGGAGGGCTCAAAAGGGACACAGGACCTTACTTCAAACCGCAACACTCGACGTTCCAAATCAAATCGAAAACTTGTATTTCTTCTCCGTACAAAATACGTCACACGGCTAAAGACGGCAACTCCACCGACAACGAAGCTCCAACTCAAAATATCGAACACCAATTGACCGCCGTGGTCAGAAATATCAGTCGTAAATGTAATACTCTAACAGAAAAATCTCTCCGAGTGTTTCACACGGACAAACTTCCCTCTAACAAACCCGCGAAAACCAAAACTGAACTTTGAACTCCTACACTCTGACACTAAAACAACTCGAAGGAAAATCAACACATGACTCCACAACATTCAAATTGCGGCGGGAAACAAAATAATAGAAAAACATGAACGCTACAAACTATAATTGCATTTTCGTGCACATCCTATCCTATGCTATTAAACTTGCTAATCTTGTATGTATTCCCCAGATCTGGAAGACGGCTTTAAGATATTTGCTGGATTTCAATAGTCTGGTTTAACTTTTGATCACACGATGGTGCTGTCAGTATCTATATAATACGATTAAACCAACTAAAATTGTATGTTTATTTCTATTTTCTGATCTCGAAAACGGCGCAAGATATTTCAGCAAAAACTTCACTGTTTCTTTCTGTAATATTTAAATTGGAAAGCGTTGTATTCGATTTTGGCGCAATATTTGTCGTAAGTTGATGTAAACTTTTTAAGGTTATTTATTTTGTTTTTGTTTCTAAGCACTTGAAAAACGGTGCTCACAACGCTACAGGTCTTTTTATCGTGGTAGCTGATACACTTTAACAGTGATATGTTACAGTTATGCACCGAACAGTTCTTCAATGCCTTTGCTTACGCAGTTGCACGCAGTGTTCATAAATCAAGTTTTAACCGAAGATGTAGCTAACGATATTCAACGGCAGATAGAATAAAGAAATTGATACCAAAATTGGCTACTGAAAGAGTTCGGGGGTATTCGATAAAGCCGACTGATAGCTCGATCTACCAGGTAGTATCTATTATATTAGATATTCGTCAAGAGTATATGCACTAAAATTTATCTTAGTTTTTCTTTTTGGATATAGTAAATCAGGTTAGGGGTAAAATAAATACTTAGTTAGCGTTAGTTAAAAATATTCCATTAATTTAGCGTGGTAGGTCTTAGTTTTATGTCAATAAAATTCATTATTGATATGACTTAATAAGAGACAATAAATGTTTTGATACAAGAGATTTTTTGTTTCGAATGAAATAAAAGCGTGCTGATTTGCAAATAACAGGAAAAGTAACACATAAATTTCATTTCATTTCAGTAAAGCAACATATGGTAGCCACAGTTGACTTCATTAGCGACGATTCAAAATCATATATCGCTACCCACACCCAAAATATCTACCCTTCGTCCTCACCGTCGCGATTTAATTACCTATTCTTCTGGCCTTAATTGGGCTATTTGACTACTAAATTAGTGCAATTATATAAATGTGATGAAGTATTAATTGGCTGTTTCGTTCCTAATTTATAGCACTAATTGGCTCAGTATCTATGCCCTAATATCGGCTGTGCTTTTTTTAATTAATGCAGCATCATTGTAAAGAAATCAAATAACTCCTACGCGACTTGGAAATACGAAAAGAAAACTGAAGCTTCTTTAGCTTCTTAATCCATCCATTAATGAGCTAATATAATTAAGTACTTAAACAAACCTCTTAGGGTCGGTCAAAAATTAATGAATCCTCGAAGTTTAAGTTGCACTCCTTCATCAATGCCTTGAAAAGTTACCATCTTTATGCAGTTGATGTTACGGCAGTTATAAAATATTCTTTATGTGATGGCTTTAATGCGGACTCAGAGGCCGTAATTCACAATTCTCCGGGGCCCTGGGGAAAAGAAATCGCCCCACTAATTCCGTTTTCCCGTCTGGGGGGCGTGAGGGTGAAAAAAAGGGCCGACGTCAGTAAAACAACGAGCGAAGGGATTCTTGCTGGAAGCTAAGAACGAAAAAAAGTTCAGGGCGTTTACCAGCCCCTATTGCCCTTCTCATATCTTGAAAGAGGGGACGCTAAACTTTACCGTTTCTGGTTATTTATTATGGCCTTGTTTCACTAAAATATGAAACTATAAACGTTAATGGAAGATAAGATTTAAGGTAAAATTTACACACATGATTGTCTGATCCTTCAATCAGTTCCATATGAAAATCGTATGAATCTGCCTCATTAGATTGTGAGTCGCCCCTGCTCCAAACTTCAGATTCAAAATCCATTTTAGAGAGTATGAATAGAAAATCAATTTCTTGCTGCAAGCCGAACCCTACAAACATCTCCCACGTGATCCAACATCCCCCATTGAACGTTCCATCACAAGCGTAATCAAATCATCTTCCCTTCCCTTAGATCGACGAAAAACCTTAATCCCTCACAACCCCAAATCTCCTAAACTGCGTATGGTCTTCCTAAAATTCACAAACTTAAAGTCCCGCTTAGAAGTATTGCTAGTATCATAGATTCCCCTACCTGCAAACTGTCTACATACTGTCTATATACCTTGGTCACCCATTCACACGGAGCGATACCTGAACTTCACTCCTACTATTACCCATCTTAAAAGCAAGCAGTCAGAAAGCCATAAACAACCTAATAACCTCAATAGAGTTAAATGGTTCCCTTCGCCACACCTGGATATCCGTCATGAACCTGACCTGACTGTCTGTAATGAATGGCGAAATGTCAACGGAGGGTTTCTTCATCGATGCGGCGATCACCGGAAAGCCAAGAAGTAACCCTGTTGCAGTTTTTTTTTCAGGAAGTAAGAGGGTGATATAAATGTCATGATGTGAGGTTCGTCAGACACAGTGTTGCAGAATAGTGACTAGAGGGACGATGAGACAGTATATACACTAAGAGTAAATTAGTCCGTACCATTATAAGACCAGCCCACATAGTAGTGGGGACGCCCACTGCAGAAATAGGTCTGTGGC
>JAWQRJ010003929.1:0-11537 GCA_033557515.1 Diorygopyx duplodentatus
CTAATGTCTCTATATTAAAAAATCGATAAAAAATTCAATTTTCATTTTAGATGTGCAGTTTTTTAGAAATTAATATTGGATATATCATAGAATAATATGATCGAAACAATTTTTTAACATCTCGCACAGATCTCTCATTAAAAAATGATAAATGTTCATTGAAAAATATTAGAACTGATTTAAATTTTAACGTCCCTATATTAAAAAATCGATCAAAAATTGGATTTTTACTTTCGATCATTAAAAAAAACATTTATATGCACTGTAAACAAATGATTTTAATATAAACTTAATTAATTGTAAATTGTATCATTTGTAGTCTTTTGTGTATTAATAAATTGTAGTAAATATATTGCGTTTTTAATAAATATTTCACCTTTTTTGTTAAATATTATATTTAAATATTTGCCATTTTTAAATAAATCAAAATCCGGGCCCTAATTATAAGTATACTCTAATAATGATTAGATTTTGGTTCATTGATACAAATGATTACATTTTGGTACATTCCTTGTTCACCGCTTTGCTGGGTTTTCTAAGTACTATTAATTATTCCGATAGCTATTCTTTTTGAAGAGAAGGCAAGCCAAGAAAATAGAGAAAGCAATGTTTATTTAATGGAAGTTTGCTTTCCTTTCTTGGTATATAAGAAGAATTATGTAAGTGTTTTATTGAAATATTATGAAATATTGTATATTGTATATAGGTACTGATATTTTGTTTTGTAAATACGCATTTTCCTACACCGGTTATAACTGGTATCTAGAAAATGAAGATTAAGTAAGAGTCTAGTCTGTCAGACGACTGCATGATATGAATTTTACCGTACAAATTGTCATGCGGCTGCATATACATAGGTAAAACTGGCCGGACGGCCGTAGCTCTTGCAACTGTTGCACAGCGGACTGATCGTAAGTGGATACGGTAAGATCTCTTCAACCATTCTTTAACCATTATTACTGCTTGAAATACTGCATCATGTAAGATATTGCCAAATTTTTAACAAATATCTATGTAATAGTGACAAACTAAATTTAACTTTCTATACAGACCAAGTTTGTGTTACCATACGTTCGTTGAAAGCAATTTATGTCGATTGGATAGAGGATAATTCCAAGAAGACCAAAGAATTACCCAGACAGCAAATATGACTAACTGCAAAACAGCAATTTCCATCAGAAGACTCTCTTCACAACTCAATTTAGTTGTTGGACCTTACCATAAAATTCTTGCCGAACATCTCGAAGTGCATTGCGATAAACTTCAAGTGTACCAGAAATTATTTCCAAGACATTATCTCTTATATAAAGAAGCTGTTGATATCTCTTTTATTTATGTAATTCTATACCTTACCTGAGTAGGACTCTATTGTATTAAGAAACTTATTATCTTACATTTATATTCAAGTAGTTTCTGCAATAAAGTAAAAGTATTACATAGCACAAAAAAATCGCAAACCGTTTTCTTTGGTATAATATAAATAAAAATTAAATATAGGTATATACGTAACAAACATCTAAAATTAAAAAAAAATACTATTCAACGAATATCACAGCATCTCAAGGTTGCCAAAGTGGTCATCAGACGCCAAACTGTCTTTAAGTATAAAAAACATCAACCCATTTTAATTTGGCACGTAATAAACACATGCAAAGTGGTCTCTAACAAGAACACTATTGGTTATCGAAGAACATCATAACGTCTTCGAGTTTGGCATCGTCCGATGGCAAAGTGGTCTTTTCAGATCCACTGGAGATACTGATATTCTCTTTGGTAATCATTTCAAATAGATCCTTCAAAATCAGTGGGTCCATGTTGCTCGACAAGTAGCTGAGGAACAACCAGTCGGCGTAGGTGTACCTTTTGATGATGCCGTACCACCCATTCAACCTCTTCGGCTTGACAGAAGCGAACACGATCTCGTTGAAGGTCCTGCTCTTGGAGTGAAGCGCCATGCTGATGAATCTGTAAAGCACCGCAACGGTCGAGCAGATTAAAAGGAACAGCAACCAAAACCAGAGGAAAACGTAGATCTTCTCGTTTATCACGTTGAGGGCCATGACACACATAGCGTCGTGGTTCTGTATGGTGCCGGACGGACCGTACTTGTGGAAGGTGCATTTGGTCACCTGAAAGAAAGGAAGGCAACATCGAGTCAGCTAAGGTCATCACCGTATAAAGACGTATTAACGCCCGAGGGGCAACCTGGTGAGGCTTTTTAAATGGAACATTGCAAATATCGCGGTGACTGCTGAATGCTCCTACCGAACGATTGCCTCAAAGTGTTAACGAAGCGGTTAGGGCCAGCGGTTAGGAATGGAGGTCAATTGACAAGAACCGTCTCGTGCACGTTCTAATTATGAATAATAAGCCGATCCGCTATAACTGGCCTAAGAGATTGCTCACAGCAAGCGACATATTACGGTAAGTACGTACTCTTGGGAACAAGTGTACCATTATGCTTGAATCCGTTAACCATGAAACTGTTATACGTTGAACACATCACGCACAGTGCAGTGTTTTTTTTTTCGTTGCCACCTCGAGATAAATTCCTCGTAAAACAGATACTCGATAAAACTCATGTTTTCCTACAACCTTCTTTCTCATAAGAGAAATGGTAATTTGGTGAACCATTCCAAGGAAACCGTTGAATCTTCTTTAAAAAAATAACATTAAAAAAACAAACTGGGCAGTTTTGGTACAGTTTTTTCATATGATAGTTGTGTTTCATAGCATTTTTACCAAACTACTACTCCATGGCTTACTAAGGAATTGTTTTTGACTTATTTTTATTATTATTGGCATTTGTGGATTCTTTTGTTCTCACTACTTTGCAAAGCAGTCTAAATAAAAAAAACTGTATATCAATACTCGAAAAGTATTGTTTTTAGACATAATGCATTCTTGCAAATTGGGCAAATATATGTTTAATAAAATCGACCAGAAATTCGATAGGGAATCAAAAAATACGATAATATAGTAAATATGTCTATTTACCTTCGGAAACATTTCCTCCAAAACATCGGCATTTCCATTGACACCTTCCTGGATAACTCTGGTACCTAACGTCCAAAATTTTCCTCCCAGAAAAGCGTTGATGATGCAGCCCTGCAAGATGACGTTGACCAGGTTCAGAACTTCGCAAAATATCATCCCGTAACACCAGGATCTGTGGATCATCCTCCGCTCGATGAGGGCGTCCCTTATATAGCCCATTTTCTCTTCTTTTTCCTTTTTGGATGGAACGTGAATGCCGTTGAAGTCGATGGCTTTTTCTTCGGCCACTACGCCGAGCCTTAGACCCTCGGCCAGGGTCTGCAGCCTACCTCCTTCTTTCGTTTTCCAAATCAAGTGCGGGATGTAGAACATCAGGCTTTGCAGGAATAAGACGAACGGCACCCATTGGTAATAGGCGTGGTGGATAACCTCTTCTTTACTGTCGTGTGGCAACGGACCTACCCCAGGGTGAGGAAGGAATCCTGTTTTAAGCATCTCTTCGTTGTAATATTTTGGCACGGTGAATGTTGAAGTGAAGAAGCAAAACGTTTCTATAACGTGTGTGGCGACACCTTTGTCTGTTATGCATTTAATATGTTCACCGATGTACTGCCTGGATGTCACCAAAATTGTGGCTACCATAAAAATCCACATGGTCAATCTGTAGTGTATTTTAAATCCAAAATTGTCTATGGTGTAGTTCTTGACTTTTATAATTCCTTTAAACTGACCGAACTGCACTAACATCTTGGCTGTAATCAAAACTGGGTGTAATATAGATATAATCTAGAAAATAACGTATCCCAACATACCTGTCAAGTTATTATATCAATTACAGCAACCGTTGAACTCCAATTATTCCACAAATCTCAGTTACGAATTAACCAAAACAGATGCGTACGGTAGAAATTACGTTTGTGTACTGAGCGCTGAAAAGGCAGTTATTGAAGGGTTAGATTAGATAACACACGTATCTGAACGTATAAATATCGAGCCACAAGGGTATAGAGTGTCATAACAGTTTAAATATTTTGCATAACCAAGTGACTGTCTGAACGATGAAGTATTGCGGTATAAATATAAAACTTGGAATATTTCAAACGCTCAAGGATAGGGTCGCATGAAAACATTATTTTTCAAACAAATATTTTTTGTAACAAATCAAGTTGCCTGGATTACTAAAAATAACTAGAAAATTATGTGTAATTAGTCAAAATTCCCGTGAATGCATCACTAAATATGTTTATACACTCACGGACATCATTAATGGACCAATCTATTAAACAACTACAACTGCTGATGGCAGGTGCAACGTAATTGGATTTTAGAAATAGCGCTTTTGATCCCAGAAATTTTATTAAACAAAAGATCATTGCGAATTTCAGTTATAGTACGCCGTTCTGGATAATTATTAAGTGAGTGCGTTAAATAAGACATTATTAGGTAAGCGAAAAACTTATTGCTGCAGATCAGAAACTTCGTTATACGGTTGAAAATTTCAATGTTTTGAACATAAAGAATCAATAACTTGAAGTAAAGAAACCATACTTGATTTTGACATTATTAAATTACTTGATTTTTTCCCTTTCCAACGATCTAACATTCGAGGTATTTATCTTTCATAGTTTAGGAGATATGAAGGAAAATCATATTCCACACTGATTTTAACCCACATCACAGTATCCATGATTAAGAACTATGATTTTGTTTTCAAAACAAAAGACTGCATATCTGGTATTTATTATCTTTTGTGCTTTAGTAGATATACAGAAAAAAGATTTTCTGAAAAAACAGTTCTGCTCAAATTTAGTACGTCAATAAATTGTAAAAAAAGGAAACATGGATATATATATATATATATATATATATATATATATATACAGGGTGTCTTCTACCGTAGACCGTCCATTAGCAATATATGAGGAACGGATAAAGCTAAAAGCCTGACAATTTGGATTTGAATATGGCAGGAAGAGAACTAAAAGATAAAAATATTTTCAAAAAGCTGGCGGTTCCGGTTATACCGGAAGTTGACAACAGCTTTGTTAATTTAAATGGAATGACCCCAATTTTAGTTTTTTTCTTAATCTACATTTCATTTTCAACAACTCTCGTAAGACGTTTGCCAGGCCTAAACTTAATCTTTTTCGAGATATTGATTTTTTCCCCAAAAATTATGCAACCGCAGCAACGTTTTAAAAAATCGAATTTTCACAATTAGACTTATGCGATAATATTCATACTTCATTGACTATTAGTTGACATTGAATTTTTCAGAAATACACCCGGCGGAACATTCTTACGTACATTCTTTACAAAGTTGAATTTTGAAATAAAAACTTTAAATGACAAAAAGTGATTTTTTTAAACGGCACCTACCAATTGTTTTGATCTTATCGTATGTAGAATTAAAACCCTCGTTAAACGGTGGCAGATTTCCCTATACCTAAAATTTATCCTTTTCCGATTATTTAAGGTTTTTCGAGCTCTTGCTGCAAAAGCGATCCTTTGACAATACATTTATTTGTTGTAAGTTGGGTTGCCTACCAATTCCTTAACAATTTTGACGTTTATGTAACTTAGGTTGGTTGATTTCATATTTGGGGTGAAAAATTAATGCATGTATCATTTGGAAAACGAGTTATCAACATATTTCACATATTTAGTTCTTGACAACTTTGACAAGTTCGTATTATGTTCTAAAATGGCAACTAATGATTGCTCCAATGTTGATATTTTGAATTTATTTATTATTCATGGTCAATATAACTGCCAATGGAGTCCAATCAAGAATTTTGATTTGTTTAAAGAGAAATGAAGAACGATTTGAACATTTTCTTTAGTAATTTGTGTCTTAGATTGCCATAAAAATAAGCTAAAGCCATAACTACATTATTTTGTAAAGAATGTACGTAAGAATGGCGGGTATATTTCTGAAAAGTTCAATGCCTCAACTAATGGTCAATGAAGTGTGCACATTATCGCATAAGTCTGATTATGAAAATTCGATTTTTCAAAATGTCTCATGACTTAATAAAATGGGGTTGTAACATTTTGAATTTTGTTCTATTAAACGGCGAAAAATTCGGATATTTTTCGTTAAATGTCCTTATTATTTGTTGGCATTGACTATGAATAATAAATAAATTCATAATATCAACATTGGACTAATCATTAGTTGCCATTTTAGAACACAGTAAGGACTTGTCGACGTAATCAAGAACTAAACATGTGAAATATCTTGATAACTCGATTTCCAAATGATACCTGCATTAATTTCACCCTAAATATGAAATCAACCAACCTCAGTTACATAAACATCAAAATTGATAACTAATTTGTAGGCAACCCAATTTACAATAAATAAATGTATTGTCAAAGGATCGCTTTTGCAACAAGACCTAGAAAAACTTAAAATAATCGGAAAAGGATATATTTTAGGTACAGGGAAACCCTATACTGTTCAACGAGGATTTTTATTCTACATTCCATACGATAAAAATATTTGGTAGATGCCATTTAAAAAAATCACTTTTTATCAGTTAAAGTTTTCTTATTTGAAAATTCAATTTTGTAAAGAATGTATGTAAGAATGTCCCGCCGGGTGTATTTCTGAAAAGTTCGATGTCTTAGATAATGGTTAATGATGTCATAAGTCTAATTATGAAAATTCGATTTTTCAAAATGTTGCTGTGGTTGGTTCTTCCCATCTGTATAGTTGTTGAAGACTTTTTACTCTTTTAAACCAATGTTGTACACTTTCCACACAACGTCTTTTTGTTTTTCAGCTATTCCAATATTCTACAGCTTGTCTACAAGATTTCCACCCTCGTCGCAAGTATTATCTTCATTTACAAAATTTATCTTCTTCACCCTCTACTTTCAACAAATTATGATTCATGCGGCTTCTTCAAATTCTAATCCTATTTCTTGTTCGAAGGCGAATCTACCTTCTTCTTGTGCTCTTAAAATAATATCTTTCAGAGCGTCATCTAATCCAATTTTTCGCGCATTACACGGGAATTACCAGTGTTAGACATTGACTATGTTAACTTTTGCCATTAAGGACACTATAGTAAACTTTACTCCAAATTATAACTGAAGATAGAAAGAACAAGAAAAAGCGACTTATATATTTTTCGTCATACATAATCGTACAATACATATTATCAAATTTGTTTGTGTGGTCATTATATGTTACAAACAAGTTTGTATCCCAAAGATAAGCTATATTTTTCAAAAACAAAAGACTGATGAAAACGGAGAAAAACAGAAAACTGTGATGGCAGTGTTTAAAATTTTATTTCCTTGAACTTGACCTATTAAAAATTGACCTATTCCAGCGTTTCTTCAAATTTTCTTCATTAACTATTTTATCAATTTTATTTACTTTAGCTGGGCCACACTGTAAATAGAGCATCTAGTACAATCCAGAGCACTTCTACAGCATAATAGAAGAAGCTGAAGAAATAATGTGCACTGGAAACAGACTGACAGAACAAATCTTCAAGTTGGTGAAAACTTTGAACAATATTCAGTTTTGCCTGTTGGTCGTCTTATTGAAGTGTTAATACTTTTAAAAGGCAAAACATCACGGATACATATATAGTATTCAAGAAAAAAAAGCAGAGATATAAGGTGTTCAAATTCAAAAACATAGTCTCTTAAATTTTAGTTCAGAAATAAAATAACATCATCCGTTTACAAATTTTATCCAATATTTTTTGCTTCTTGCCAACGTCTTTGCTTCTTTCCGTATTTCTTTCTTCGTTCACCTCGTTTGTTTTGTATACTTGTTTAACAGATATTGAATGTTTCATCCCTTACAGATGTCCCTACCAGCTTAATTGCCTTTTCTGGTGTGTCGATTCTGTAAAACTTTTTTTGTGTGTAATATTTTTCGTTCCCTTTTTTATATTTTGCAATAAAATTATTGCTCTAGTTTATGTTGTTGTTTTAAGAACTTTCTTAAGTGTTTTCTCTATTACTTGTCGTATCATCTTCATTAGGACCATAGGCAATTATCATCGTTTCTTTATCATTATTACGATTCATCAACTCTATTGTAAGTATTCGTTTCGACCAGCCTTCGGCAGATCTAACTATTAATGAAGATAAGATTGATTTTTGGCATTTCCCAAAAACCCATTTCCGTTACATACACTATCATATCCACAAATCTTCAATACACTATTCATTAAAACAATAAAATCTTAAATTTAATCTGGCAAAAGCAAATAAATTTCCTTTGAAATTTATCTTTTGGGCCACTTTGTTTTGCATTGCAGATAATCTGAATGCATTGGGACCATAGGCAATTATCATCGTTTTTTTTTCGGACATAAAATTACATCGATTTTGGAAAAGGACAATATCATTTTCGAAAACAGGTAACAATGTCTACGTTTGAACAAAATGAATCACATTATTTTTTAGTTTCAAGAAGCAATTTTGTGGCTGTATTGGCAAATATTTTTTTTATATGTAAGGGTTTAATTAGTTGGAGCAATTGATCTGATATCAATTACAACCAGAAAAAAAATATGAACAAGCAATTTCGAAACTTCCAAAATCGTTAGATATTTCAGCTCATAAAAAGCAGAAAAATATGATTGATTCAGAGGATTATAAATCTTAGATTGTGATTCGAGGTGACATTACAAACGAATACAATCGCAGGCTACTTTGTTCTTTGTCCTCTAGAAGGACGATGAGGATTTGAAAAATTTCGACGAGACTGTACCCACAAAAGGGTCCTATAGATCCGTCGTCCATTTCGTTCTTCTTTTTCTCCGTGTTTTTTTTTGTCTGCTTACCGAGAGAATGACTCAACAGTTACTCAGGACAAACGTTACAGCATTTACTAAACTGCATTCCAAGACGAGTCGTAGGTATACGACTCTCTAGCAAGTTGCCTGACCACTGTAGTACGACCAGCTTGGCTGCTGCTTCTAATCCCCTGTATATGGGCACCGACTTCTTCTTGCCAAGGCTGCTGCGATAATCATGAAAATTTATGTTCTGCAGCATGGCTACCGTTCACTAGTCCTTTGGTTGCGGTTTACTGACCACGGTGTAAAGGCAAAAGATACATCACGTCAAGTAATACCTCGATAATGTTTATTATAAACTTGTAGAAATGGACGCACAAGTAGGGAAGAGAAATTTTTAAGAAAATTTCAATTTAATAGCGTTTTTTATTCATTTTTCTGTCTTACTTCCATGCGTGACTCCACGCGCCTAATTAGCTCTTCCTGTGTAATTTAACTCCATTGATATGAAAGTCATAGCAACAAAGTACCTACCTACGCAGAGTTGAATGAGCTCTATCGTTAAAGTAAAACTGTAAAGAACAAATAACTAATTTTGGTATTAATGATGCAATAATTACCTAACGATGTTTTCCAAGAATTCTTTCACATTATGTCCTATTCTAATTCTTCCGAGAATCAATAATTTGTGGTAATTGTCTAAGAATGAGAACGAAATGAATGTGTAGGTGCGAAAAGATTTTCAAGGTTCAATAAAGGGATCATTTCCAAGAAAGGGCCAGCTCATTTAAAACTTGACAGCACGTAATTCTATTGTACGTCACCAACTTCCTATTATGCATTACTAACTGGATACACTATATACCTGTGTAGACACAACACTTGTTACACTTTACAATATTCACAATTCAAATTTTCGATAAATAAAAGAAAACGTACCTGTTTTTAGACGTCTACATGCGTTACACACTGGACTGTTGGTGGTTGTGCAATGCTTATGCTTGGGTCTACAAAAAAACAATGCGTCTGCACTTTTGTTGCATTATATCAACAAATATCAAGTTACAATAAATGCGAAGCATCGGTATAAATAAAAACGTGAACTAAAAAAAGAACGAACGTTACAATAATAATGTGGGGTAAAAACTATTTTTATTGGGTATAGAATAATGTGTCTACATACATTCGTTACACAAAATTCAAACACATTTACACATTGTTATAGTTAACTAATCGACAACAATTCAAATACCTGGTAAGTTTCGTTAACATAACTGGTTTTACAAAGTTTAAAATAGAATACAAATTTTATACAAGTTAAAGAGACATTTTGGATTTTAGTTATCTCTGACGCAGACTCATTCTTCTTTACCACAACAATATCTATAAGCTCGAAATTGACAAGTAAGTACATTTTTCTTTTGTGACACACATTGCCTATACCCAATAAAATAGTTTTTATCCCATATTATTAGAAGTTTCGTTCTTGTTGCATTTTTTCGATGTTATTTTTTATTTTTTTATTATTATCATTGGTTATGGAACACCTGTATAATAACATCCATGCTTACTTGCATAAAATACCTACATAGGAAGTCTTACGTCAACAATTAATGATCATGCTGGTTTATGCGTTTTCAAGTGAAGCTGACGACAATACATAAGCAATCACGGAATTATCGGATAATTATTTTGATCGATTTATCAGTTATAAAGTTGGATGGTGCAGATGACTTTGGAGATGAATTTCAAAGAAATGTAGGTGTATAATACGAATAAAGAATGTTTAAAATCTGTCTCTTCAGGATACCTTATATATTCATGCTTTTGTATGTTATGAACTTTTGCACAACAAATATGTTGTTCATAATTTGTTAAATAAAAATAATATTCAAATTCCCTTTGGTGACAAAAATTAATATACAGTAATTACTTAATTAGTTTGTTATTATGATTACGCATTTTTTGGAAATAAAGCCATTATTATTGTTGTTAAATCATCTTTTGACGAGGTTAGATATGTAACGTTTAAAATTTTGCCGAACTACTCCACCTAAAGATAAAGAACAATAGCTTAATGGTTAATGTGTGTACCCAGCATTATTTTTTTTATTATGTGCGAATAGGATTTTAGCCTCTTTGATCTTTGATCAATGGAATAAAGAGTTATTGCATTTTTCTCGAACAATCGAAGGAGCGATAAAAAAACTTTGTTCTTTAATCATGGCAATCAGTTGTAGTATCAAGATTGGTTAACAATTTTAAGTTTTATAAATTTTTTAATATTGATGAAATCGTACAAAACTTATTTCTAAGTACTTATTATTCATTCCAAAATTTTTGCGAAATCTTTACTTCTTTTTGATAATCGTATTGATACTTACAGTGAACATTTATTATTTTTTCACAATCTAGATATCATTCAAATATCAATTGCGTCAACTTATAGACGCAATTGCACATAATTCAATTGTTCATAAAAACATTTGAGAACGAAAGACCGCTTCGATACAAATAAATACGTTCTCTTGAACGTCTTAGGAGTATTTAATTACACATAAGATCTTCCAGCGTACGACCTTTGTATTTAAAAATTATTACTAGGGCCCGGACCTTTATTTATTTAAAAATGGCAAATATTTAAATATAATATTTAACAAAAAAGGTGAAATATTTATTAAAAACGTAATATATTTACTAAATTTTTTTAATACACAAAAGACTAGAAATTATATAATTACATTTAATTACAATTAATTAAGTTTATAT
>JAWQRJ010003930.1:0-11536 GCA_033557515.1 Diorygopyx duplodentatus
GTGTTACAGTTTTTTGTTGTAACTCATAAACGGGTTTGTGTAGAACTATGATTTATATACCGAAAGACAGCCGAAAAAAGTCCAATGTTTTCAATTGGCTACAATAATTTTTGAAAAATGTCGGATTCTTTACAAAAAGAAACAAATGCGTTAAAGAATTATTTTTGGGTTAACGTAATGTGAGGTCTTACAATTTTTGTTGTAACTCATAAACGGGTTCGTGTAGAACTATGATTTATATACTGAAAAAAAGCTGAAAGTCCAACGTTTTTAATTGGCTACAATAATTTTTAAAAATTGTATCGGATTTTTAGAGAAAAAAAATGCGTCATTATTTTTGGATTAAAATAATGTAAGGGGTTAAAGTTTTTGTTGTAACTCACAAAAGGGGTTCCTGTAGAACTATGATTTATATCCCGAAAGATAGCTGAAAGTCCAACGTTTTCAATTAGCTACAATAATTTTTGAATCAACTGGTGTGGATCACTCACACTACTTTCTCTTTCCTAACACTTAGATGAAAAATGGTTTTATCTAACTAAAACAAAGAGAAATTTCTATATGACACCTGAAGAAGAACATCCATACATACGTCCACCAAACAGTCCAGATTTTAATGTGTTGGTTTTGGGTTTTACAATTCCATTTTATCGATTCAGAATTAAGCATACGAAAGCATATTCGGATACAAATTGGGAAACTTTAGATAAAGTTTTTTTGTCATTTCAATTAGCTATGGAATCTGCATTATTACAAAAAAGTGTACAACTACAACACATAAGTAAAATTAACTTAAGACGAAGTTCGACTTTACTGGCTTAAAATGAGACGCAAACGCCGTTAAAACAGGGCAGGAATTTTTGCAGAATAATGCTTAAAAGGTGTTAAACTGTTATGTTTATAGTTTATCTGTTTTCTCCTCGCATTAATTACAATTTTTTTTCAGTAATTCCTCGTTTTCTTACTTTTTACGAAATGTAGCAACTATTTCCGCACAAAAATCGAAGTGAAATGTAGCAACTATTTTCGAACAGAGGAAGTATATTATAAGTTAAAATCATCCAATTTAGGGATACAATATGGCCTGAACAAAGATATCATAGCAAACCTTATCATAATACACGATGAAACAACAAAAAGACATTATTTTTATAAATAATAAACTCTATACCGGAAGATTTAAAACGGTACAAGGCAATTCCGCAAACAAAGATTAAATTGATTTTTTATTTTAATAAACGGTGGTCATTGATTTGATCACATTCACCACACTTACTCTAGACTATTATTAATATTATTATCTTTAGCCTATTTGACAGTTTCTGTTCATAATGTCAAAGCGTTACTTTGCACAAACTAATTTCTAACATTCACTCTCATGCATTTTATACACTGAAGTTTGAAAGTTATTATTGCGCAGTAAAATAACGGTATAGTTCAGTATTTTTCACAACTTAGTTAGGACAGTGTCATACCTTAGAAGAACTTTCCTAAAACGGATACAGTGTATTAATATTTGTTGAAAAAGAACACGTAATGCACGAAAACAAAATGGCAATTATACACAAAATGTTCAAAAAACAAGTTAATGTTAAACCTTACCATTAAACTTTAGCCAAGTTTACCATTAAAATATCTTACTACAACACCCCCACCCTTCAAATTATTCGCAAAGGGGCAGATTTATTGATAAAACGACATAAATTATTTGTTGAGATTGTTAGATAATAATTTTTAAATTTGTTTTTTTAGCGAATATGTCCTATAGCTATATATAAATGGTATATATAATCATTGTTTTACACTCTTGTTTGTTTTTGTGTTTTTTACCTTTTAATTTCATGATAATGTGTAGGTTGAAGATCTGAATTCCTGAAATCTGTCCTACCTACAGGTACGCAATTTTGTCTTTGCAAGTAATCCTTGGGATTATTAAAAATGTGCTGTTTGAAAGGTCTAAACTTTTTAAATAGCATACTCTTGTACTCTTAAAATGAAATTTTGGAAATATTATTTTTTTCTAAATTGTTCTTAGCCTAGACCAACCTTTCAGCAACATTCCAATTACTGCTTACAATACCGGGTCAAAATCTTAATGCCGGTATCCAGTCTTCAAAATATCTAACACCAGTGTCCCGGTATTAACACAGTATTACTATCAGAAAATGTACTTATTAAATTTTTGCCTAGCTATTATAACTAATATTTAAAAGTGATATCTAAAAAACAAATAAAAATGTATTTTTAAAATTAAAGTTGACTTCAAAATGAATTCCATTAACTTAACATTTTTCTTTATAAGTAAATAAATAAATAAATAAAGTAGATGACAGCAACATAAAATATAATAAATTCTATATGTATAACAAAATTTAAACTCCATGTTTGAGCCAACCTTCAGGTTGTTCCATTTATCTTCTTTGATAACGGCTAAATAGTTAGAGATGGCAAAAGAAATTAATTAAGAAGGATATTATGAAAATAACTATTTTGCTATATTGTATTAATACTGAATACTTTGTAGTTAGTTAATTGATTATGTTAAATAAGTATTAAATAAATAATAAAATAAAGCAAGTGAAAATAACTAACATAAAATATTACCCAAACAATGACTTTGCCGTTGTTAAATTTCTGGAATAAATAATGTAAAATGAAATGAAACCAAAGTAATTCTTAAAATTAACTTATTTAAGCAATAAGTACCGTACTAAATGATGCGATCTGACTATATTTAACGATGACGCACCAACTATGCATTGCACAAAATAGTGAAAATACGTAGGTATAGACTATAGAACGTTTATCTTGCTTCACTTGTTTCATTTTATATCAGTGCTTCTTTAAAAACTAGCACTCTTACTAATCGAGAATTTTCGCTTTTTTTAATATTTGTAAAATCCGTTGCAATTTTCCATCAAAAAGATACAAACTTATGTATGCTTCATTACATATATGTTAAAATATTACGTAATTTTTTTTTTACTGAACCGTGCGATGTATTGTCGTTTTCAGAGCTTTAACATCTAGCTTATTATTTGTTCGATTTTAATTTAAAAGAAAATGCATTAAGAAGAGCGATATTCAGTATTTACTACCATTTTCCTTCGGCAGTTGTGTAAGGAACGACTTTCTTTTGTGCTTTTATGTTTTGCGTACATATTTTCACTTTATGAACATCTATAAAAACTTCTACTATCTCCGAAATTATACATTATACAATTTTGTTTACGCAATTAAAAACTTCTTATCGTCCAACGTCTTCTAGCGCTACGGACGCATAATGTATATTGTCAACAAATTGATATAGATTTCTTTCGTACTATGATCTGGTCTTATCAAATTTGGTACAAATTTTTCGGTATATAAGATTGGCCTGATCACTGTGAACCTCAGACGATTTTGTTCACCAAGCAAACCGTTCCTGCCAAGATGAAATTCTTAGTCGCCCTTGCTGTTCTTTTCGTTGCCGTATCGGTAAGTTAAAAATTTCCATGCTTTGCAAACTGTTTACTTTGAATCATTGAAATGAACATATATATTATTAACATATAAGTATTGTAAAATATTGACCACTATCCTTCAATTGTTTCACAGGCAATCACTGACGAAAGGAAAGCTGAAATCAAAGCAGCTGGAGAAGAATGTGTTAAGTCCAGTGAAGTAGACAAGCAGAAGATCACTGCCCTCCGCGCCGGAACCTTCTCAGATGACCCACACCTAAAGAGTTTCATCTCCTGCGTCTTCCAGAAGACCGGTGGCATGAACGCAGACGGCACCTTCAACAAAGACGTAGTCAAGGCCGACTTCGGTACCAACAAAGCTGTTTTGGATGCCGCCCTCGCTTGCGTGGATAGCCATGGACCAACCGTTGATGACACCGCCTTCTTGGCATACAAATGTTTCAGGACCAACGTACCAGTTGATTACAAGACTCCATGGTAATCTCAATTTGTAACTAAAATTAAACTCTTTCGGCTGAACGAATAAATAAATTTTTGTTTATAATTTGTGGGTATAATTTTCCGTATGACTACAACAATTGAGTATATTTTTTTATTTACTGCAATGAAGTGAATAGGGTAAGTAGAAGAAGTACTACTAAAAATGAAATTCGGAAATACTACTTTCTACAGGTAAAAAGTGTAAGTAAATGATTCCGATCTTTTGGTTGTACTTTTTTAATATGAAGTTTTGATGTGAAGATGTACTTCACACACGGAATGTTTTTTAAGTAAAATAAGTAAAATTTTCAATTTAAGAGAACTTTTTTTAAAAAGTTAAGGAGTACTTTTCAAATATGTTTGTAATTTCACCAGATTTAAATCTCATTTAATTTCCTACTTCATCCATTATTTTTCTTGTAAAATCGGCAGATATTATAGAACATGTAACATATAATTATAACAATATTATTCAGTCTTCTTCTTCTCTATATAATGGAGATAATTGGCTTGATTCTGGCGTAAAATGCTCCTTTTTGCCCTCAAGCTTCAGACCACTCCAATTGCCACTTGAAATTGCACCTCATGCAAAAGCAATTGCCACCTCTCGAAAACTCGGGAAAGAAATCTAATATACCATTTCCCACATTTCTTACCTCCTCAAACGAGCCAACTTATCTGCTTTATCATTACCAATTATATCAGAATGACCTGGTACCAAATAAAAAACAATTTCTAGCCCATTATTGCAAGTTTCGTATATCAAATCTCTCACCCTCTAAATAACGCACTTTTAGAGTCTGGGCAGGTTATTTCCTTTGTAATATTACGCTTAACACTTCAATG
The DNA here is from genome assembly GCA_033557515.1 of Diorygopyx duplodentatus. Taxonomy (NCBI): domain Eukaryota; kingdom Metazoa; phylum Arthropoda; class Insecta; order Coleoptera; family Scarabaeidae; genus Diorygopyx; species Diorygopyx duplodentatus. Next base: position 4,791 of record JAWQRJ010003930.1, read on the forward strand.
GCCCTTAAAATGACAAACAGTTCCGCATTAAAGATAGTCATAGTTTTAGGCAACCTCTAAGAGGGATAAACATTTAATGAGGCACAATACAAACCACAAGAAACACTTCAGGGGACTGAAACGAGTGACTCATCCGAAAAAACAAACGACTTCTGGTCATTTATCCCTCAAAAATGTCTCGAACATCTCCTCGCACACCGTCCCAAACAAAGTATTCTGTACAAAATGCTTGCGGATCCCTAAAGGTTAGGTCCACCACCGGACAACTTCTCACATTCAAAGGCACTCTGAATTCTGATACATAATCAATAACTTTTATAAGAAATCTTTTACATCCCATTTCCAGACGAGAGTGGAATCTCACTAACACCAACCTTAAGAGCATTGGTTGGAGATGAACCAAAGATGAACTATATTAGGACTGGACATCTCCAGCTTGGGAAGTGGAACAACTAACCACATACCAAATACCAGACGTGATCTCACTGTTGATCTAAATAACATTCTCAGGGTTACAGGATCAGAGCCTCATCTAGACGAGGACAAAGACTTCATTAAATTTATAGCTCTATTTGCTGACGCAGAAACAACTCTAAGTCGCAGACGTCTCTGACGCAAAAACAACTCTTAATCTCTAAGTCTTCTCTGTTGTATAGGATCTTTGGATTGTGAATGTTGCGCCTTCTTGTAAATACTACTACCATTATTTTTCCAAACTTAAAGCAAGTAGTCTTCTGCCCAAAAACTCCCCCAATCTCCCCATCGCAGCAATCAGATTATCAGCACACATCACAATATCGTTGTTCGATGAAAAAATCATGTCTTCCGTATAGTGAACGACATAGTGACGGAATGTGTTTAAAATCTCATTTAAATCAATTTTATAAATATTAACTAATAGGGGGTTAAGCGCATTACCCTACGGAAGACTGATATGATCACCTTAATGTAGAGGATTATAACGTAGAAAAAGCATCTTTTATGTAGTCTTTTAGGAAAAGAATCTCAATTAAGGAAGGAATATAAACGCTGTCGTATGCTCATTTTATGTTACTGAAACTCAGACAAATGACTGATTCTTAAGAAAGGATTTTTAAACTGAAGCAACAAAGGATGCTAGACAACCATGACACACTCTTTCCACTCCTAAATACAAAAAGAAAATGATGTTCAAACCACCATTCCAATCGTTTGAGTAAAAGGTTCTCGAAACATTTTCTTAAACATGAGGCCAGTGCAATGGGGTTTGTAACTGTCTGCCCTAGAAGGTGGTTTCCCTGGTTTCAACATTAGAACTATTGCAATCCGTTTCCATGAATGTAGGATCCCCCCACCCTTCTTTTGATTAAACTTGTTTAAAAGGAAAGGCAACAGTTCCGTAGGAAGGTTTCTGATCATGGAAAATACAATGCAGTCATCACATGGTGCCGAATCCCTAAGCAGAGCCGGTAAATCTTTTCAAGGAAAAAAAAATCGTCTTCGAACTGGGAATCGAACCCCTGTCTCTCGCTTTCCGGGCGGTCCGTTCAGCATTCGGGGACATTCCCCGCCTCTTTGGAATTCTCTCCCAAGTGTATTCTAACCACTATTGCATCTAACTGAAGAAGTACCACCCGGCAAACTAATAATTAGATCCAAAAGTCCAACATAATCCGTAAGATTACTTGTGAAGCAGTTACATCGCCCATCGTTAAGAATACAAAGAGTTTTTCCCAAAATAAATTCGTTCAGTGCTATACCTTTTTCATTATTGCAGAAACTGCCCCACCTGCCTATCCTCAAACTCAAATCTAATATCTGGACGTATATAACCTGTAACTTAATTAATACACAACACAAAAACCGTATAAAATAATTTGTGTTTTCGGGTGTCTCCACAATCTCTAACTTGAAACTTCAAATATTTTGTTCACCCAAGTTATTATACCTCCGTAGCCATAATCACGGTAACAATTAATCTGATAATAACCAGGATTAGTAATGTGAATGGATTTTTTCACCCATGTCTCAGTTATCAGTACTATATCCTGATCACAATCTATCAAAAATGCAAAAAGATTCTATTACAAGGCACATTAGAAGAAGTTTGGTGCGCTATATAAATAGTAGATTACTAGTGTTTCTACTAGTATCTCATCCACAAGAAAGATTGAGAGACTTTAAAATAGAAAAGCCAGGGTCTGTACTTCAGCATTTTTATTAACAACAGTATAATCTTAATATAAATCAAATTAATTACCAAGGTGTTTTGTAATCACCGGGTAAACCTGCCCTGAAGCATTTATAAGATAAATAGGCAGTTTCAGCAGGAGTGCTTCCTTCTTCGTCGGCGCACCTGAGAGCCAGATCACGAACTACTATATTTTCAGCCAAGTCACGGGAGATGACGCTTTTGTCAAATGTACCATCGGGTTTGAGAGAACCAGTTTTTTGCCAGACGCAAGCGATGAATTCTTTCAGTTTTGGATCATCAGAGACCACACCAGTACGTAGGGCTGTGACCTTTTTAGTGTCCACACCAGTAGTGTCAACACATTCCTTGCCGTAAGCTTTCAATTCAGCTTTCTTCTCTTCAGAAATTGCCTAAAGGTATTTAATACAGTAAAATGTATGCAAACTAAATTATAACTTACAGAAACCGCCGCTACAGCCACAAAAACAATCGCAACTAAGAATTTCATTTTTAATTTTAGTTCTTTGCTCAATGTTTACTATGACAAATTCGATTATGAACTCAATGAAACCGGCCTACCGTTTATATACATTGAAATTGAAGGATGTTTAGGTGCAAAGTTGAAAGTGGAATAAAAAATAAGATTAACATGGCAAGATCTGTAATCAATGATTTGACAACTTTTGGACGAAGCCACTAAGGATGACTATCAAGAAATAAAAACATAAGGAAATCATGACTGAGTTATTTTTACTTTATCGTTGTTATATTTAAAAAAATTATGTCATCACTATAGCTAGAGAAAAAATGCTGTTCAAATCAAAGCACTGAGTGAGCGGATTCTCAGTATCAGTGGCAGTTTGCAATATTCCTAATAAAATTGCATTCGCTTAAGCTAAAGTAGTTAGAAAACACATTCGAGAGTGAATGTCAATCTGACCTCCAAAAAAAAAGTTGTCAATCGGTGACAGTATCGACATTTTAAAAATAGTAATACTTATATTTATTTAAACAACAGAAGACATTTTCTACGTCAAATATATTTCGTTATAAAGCAATCTTAACAATAAGGAAAAGCAAATTAAAAATGTCACTTAGCTGACGATGCACGCAATAATGATTTATATTAAAATAGAATATCTATAAAAGCTCTTAGCATAAATCAAATTGTTTTTACATTTTAGTGTATTTTTGCAGATGATTTATTAAAAACTTTATTTTATACTTATTAATGTATTTTTAACGTGTAGTTTCTAATTTATCTTCACTGTTTAGTGACTTTTAAACTACAGATTTATTAATGCCTGTTCCTGTTTTTTTTTAAATAAAGTGTACTCAAATAGAATGCTTTGTTGTAAATGAGTATACCTAAGGTATTATTTTTCTAGTGACCCGTATTATATGATTTTTTTGAGGAAAGGTATCATTTTTACCTATTCTTTTGTGTCCTATTTAGTCAGGTTCACTTATGAATAAAAATTTAGTTTATACTTTTCACTGCTCACTAATGACAAGGATGGATTAATAATAATAAAAATAGAAAAGTATAAACTAAATTTTCATTCATTTTAAAAATAGTGGTACTTATTTTTATTTAAACAACAGAAAATATTTTCTGCGTCTTAAGAATAAGAAAAAGCAAATTAAAAATGTCACTTAGCTGATGATGAAAGCACCTATAATTTAGGGAAAAATAGAATATCTATAAAAATTCTTAGCATAAACCAAATTGTTTTTACATTTTAGTGTATTTTTGCAGATAATTTATTAAAAAGTTTATTTTATACTTATTAATGCATTTTTAAAGTGTAGTTTCTAATTTATCTTCACTATTTACTCACTTCTAAACTACAGATTTATTAATGCTTGTTTCTGTTTTTTTTTAAATAAAGTGCTTTATTGTAAATGAGTATACCTAAGGTATTATTTTTCTAGTGCCCCGTATTATATGATTTTTTTGAGGAAAGGTATCATTTTTACTTTCTCTCATAAAGAGAAAGTAATGCATTCGATCAAAAATTTTGATGTGGACATTTTGGGTCATTGGTGTATCCATATTGGTCTATACATATGTATATTGGCCTGTAGACAACACTTTGGCCATTTCTAATCGTTTTAGGCAAAAAAGTGTTGCATGGTTTCAATTCAAGTTTGTTCTAGAAGTATTTTCATATATACAGCATGCCCCATTTCTTCTAGATACTATGTAACTTCAGTTTTTTAAAAAGAACGCCCTGTATATTATTACATTTTTGGGTTCGTTCCTAGTGGATTTTATGGTCTATTTTATTTAACATATATTTGAGCAAAAACGCAGCGTTTAGAAGTTATTGGACATTTTTGGTAAGTGACTTTTGAATTTACATAAATTTGGGTGAGCCACCCTAGTTAATTATTATTAAATTTAAATCACAAAAGATTAATTAAAATATTACATAACCAACTGGCAATGGGGAATGTTACATCAAGATTCTATTTCATGTTGTGGTCACTTTCTTCACTTGAAAAATGCGGTAACGCTGTTCACACAGTTTCAGTTCTGCATTTTGACAATTTCAACTATAGTTTGAGCTGCATTGTCGCCACATAGTTAGTAGTAGATTACTAGTGTTTGTATTAGTATCTCATCCACAAGAAAGATTAAGGGCCTTTAAAACAGAAAGTAACCGCCGTTACAGCCACTAAAACAAGCGCAAGGGCAATTAAGAATTTCATTTTTAATTTTAGTTCTTTTCTCAATGTATTTACTATGACAAATTCGAGTATGAACTAAATGAAACCGGCGTACCGTTTATATACAGTGAAATTGAAGGCTACTTAGGTACAAAGTTGAAAGTGGAATAAAGAATAAGATTACATTGCAACATCTGTTATTAATGATTTGATAACTTTTAGACGAAGCCACTAGGAGTAACTATCAAGAAATAAAAACACAAGGAAATCTAGGCTGAGTTATTTTTAGTTTATAATATCGTTGTTATATTTAAAAAAATTATTTCATCACTGTGAGCGGATTTTTAGTATAGGTAGCAGTTTGCAATATTCCTAATCAAATTTTGTATTCGCTTCATCGGCTAAAATCAATAGTTCGAAAACACATTCGAGAGTGAATGTCATTCTGACCTCCAAACAAAAGTTGTCATGCACAATCGGTGGCAGTATTCGGTGGCAGTCGACATTTTTTTATAAATAGTAATACTTATTTTTATTTAAATAACAGAAAACAATTATAATTTAGTGTAAAATAGAATATCTATAAAAATTCTTAGCATAAACCAAATTGTTTTCACATTTTAATGTATTTTTATTAATGCATTTTTAACGTGTAGTTTCTAATTTATCTTCACTGTTTAGTGACTTTAAACTATAGATTTATTAATGTCTGCTTCTGTTTTTTTTAAATAAACTTATCTCTAATAGAATGCTTTATTGTAAATGAATATAATACAAATCAGGTCAAAAAGTTCAGCAATAAAGAACAAACCTTTGCATTATTACCTAAGGTATTATTGTGCGAATATTCTACGATTTTTTGAATAAAGGTATCATTTTTACTTTCTTTACATTCGTTACATTTTTTTTTCTCATAAAGAGAAAATAATGCTTTCGGTCCAATATTTTGATGTCGACATTTTGACATATCTTGGCGAATTGGCCCATTGAATTTTTCCTACCTTGTATTCTAGGTGTTGACTGACAAAATAATAATACATTTCAAATAACACATTTATAACAATACATCTTATTCCTAGATATGAACATTTTGGTGGGATCTTTTTTTCAAAATTTTGAATAGAATTTTTGAATAAATCATATTTTAATAATAAATAATACACGAATAGATCCATAAATTTCCACTTCTACTCAGATGGGGGGTTGCACAAAGTACCAAACACCCTGTATTCATTGCAGGTCTTCGGTGTGAATAATTGTAAATATGGGTATTAAATTTTTTAACATTATTCAAAATGTCTCCCTTATATTAATTATTCCCATATCTTACGCTTGGACCCTATATATTTTTCTCATGGCGGACTCTGATAAAGTAACTCTCTCAATCACTTATTTGTAAGTATCATAGTTATTTGAATGATAATCCCACAATAAGGCACCTATACAAATGAAATGACAAACTGTAGTTCTAAATCATCGTTGTATACGGAGCAGAGTGTTGTTCATCCATGATCCACACTTGCATTTTTAGACAGCTTTTAATGCATTGCTTTTCCTAAGGTCAAAATCATTATTTCAAAAATCTAGTTTATGGTACGATTGAGGAAAATAATAATTGATAACCGTCTCCTTTTTTTAAAGGTCGTTGGGCTTATACCATGAAACGGAAAGGTATTCCAAATACTCTGAAATTGCATCAATGATTAGAAAAAAATTAAAAGGTTTATGTAGAAAAGGAATATCTGATGGATGTAGCAGTAGAAGCAGTTTAATAGGATTTTTGAGAATGATTTTTTAATCCACTTTATATGTTAACAGAAATTTTGCCGTGGGATATGTATGTTCAGAATCTAGGTCACACAAATGAAATTACATATTAGAAATTTGAACATCATAATCA
>JAWQRJ010003931.1:0-11536 GCA_033557515.1 Diorygopyx duplodentatus
ATTGTCATCGCCGAGGTTCTTCAATCTGTTTAAATACGCATGGTATAAAAGTGGATATATCGAAGATCGGCCACCAAACTTTGAAAATCCTGTACGATTCTGCTTCCCGAAGGATTCACAAAGTACATCACTATGCAATATTTGCCGCAAGCCTGCACTTATTTGTTGTGCATGGTGTAAGCAATTTCTTTGTTTTGAACATTTCCACACATATTACCAGGCCCTCCGCTAGCCGACTGAGTGCCCGCGTGCAAAACCGAATATGCCACCCCACTGCACTCCCATCTTCTATTTTTTCTTAGTGCGCCTGCACAAAAGAACATTTAGTTTTGTTGTAATAAGTCGCGAATTTGAGATATCAAATTAAGAATTTTAAAAGCCATTTGTTTGAAATGCCGAGGAATAGTTTGTAGGAGTACATCGCCTCTTTTTTCTAGTTAAACCTTCCTCCGCTGTTGTTCTCTATTTTATGATTTAGGGTTAAAAAGGGGCAATAACGTTCAACACCTGACGTTTGGGAATGTAGATCTCTGACAGCACCGCGAAGAGTGCACTTTTGTGTACAGAAAAGCCAGATGTCGTCAAGTGCAACGCGGGATGGGCGGGGGACGACAAGTTCGAGAAGGGCACGTGTCTGGAATAGGAAGTTAAAACCAAGATGTACAAGCCAAGGACTTTGTTTCAGATTTTTGTGAAAGCGATCCGCCCTCGACGTTAGATTAGCAGTTAAATTTAATATTTACCAATGAGTAGGTGTCTCCCCGCCCAAATACTATTTTCCCCCAAACTAAATATTCTGGACGAAAAGACATAAAAGATCAGAATTTGAATTTGTAAACTCTCTCAATCCCTCTCTGCTCTCTCAGTTCTCGGCATTTTACTATTGAATTTTCTCAGTAAAATTCATTGTAACTCGCACCAAGTTTTTTTAATTGCTGTTCAATTCAATTTTGACGCTAATTCTACGTGATTAGAGCGGTACAAGTGAAGTGTACACTTCAGCTAAGTAAAATCATAAAAGACACACGGCTGATGGAATTACCGTAAGTCAGAAGTATTCCTATTCATATTTTTGTCTATGCGTTATTTATTGAATAAGTGGTATTCGCTGTGTGCATTCTCATACATAGAAATATTCAGGGTTTGCCCCCAGAATATTTAGATTTTTTTGTTTATTACTACCAGTGAGCGCGGATAGATTATTATTTGTTTTCTTTTCGTATTTGCTTTGTCAGTGAGTTCAATAAACTTTATTTCATTATTAAAGTCGCGTGTTTAAATTGATAATATATTTCCTGTACTCGCCTTCAGGCAAGGACCAGCACGTTCTTCGAATTGGTGGGCCGATTATAAAAGGGTTAAAAGTTAGGAAATTTTAATAATACTTCATTTAGTTTATTAATTAACTTCTGGTAACCGGACCCATTACATTGTTACTATTGGTATAAAAGTAAAGAAATACTTTTCAAAATCAAACACAATTTACTGTCATTGACATAGAATTTTCAAAAATCAGTTTACATATTAAGAAGATGTAAAGTTAAATTCGTGTATTGTTATTAAGTATTTATGAAATAGAGACTTATAAACAAAATAATAACAATAATATCCAGCTACTGCATGCACCGATTATACGAGTTGAACTTTGCTGGCTTTCATATTTGCGTAATCTGCTATTAATTGTCGTGTATCCAAACTATCTAGGATTTCATGTTGTATTGAAACAATAGATAAATTACTTAGTCGATGCATTATAGATCCTAAATAATTTTTGATAATTTTTAACTTTAAAAACCGGCTGAAACCGGCAGAGTAAGTAATATTCTTAACGCAATTGTTGTGTTGGGAAAAGTTGAAATTAAGTCGTTTGTAAAAATATATTGTGAAAGGGTATGTAGATTACTTGACTGATTTTCTAGAAAATTCAGTTTTAAAGCATTAATTTCATTATAGAAATCATTACCGTCAATATCTGTGTCATTTCTTGAATCGACCTGAAGTTTCAGATGTAAATCTTTACAATGATTTATTAATTTGTCTTTGGAAGAACTAAATAATTTATTATTAAAAAAGCCAAGCACAGCGTCTAATGTTTTTAACTCTTCGAATCGATTTTTTAAGGATATCAATGTCTGATCCAGGAATCTAAAAAAAATCTAATTTGTAATTAATTTTGTGGTCTAATAAAACTTCATCGCACTGTTCATATTGAAACTGTCTCGATTTTCTTCGTGGTCGAAGTGTATTTATTGGTGGGAAATCTACTTCAACATTGAATTTATGAGCCACTTTGCTGGCTTCTTGTCAAACCATTTCAAAGTGTTCATCAGTGCGACATTCTGTGAACCTGTCAATTAAATTATTGTGCAAATTTATGCCTACTTAGGTATTTATTGTAGGGCTTTGCATCATTTTACTTACAGCAAATTTCTTTTGGTTTTCCTCTTTTGTCAATTGTATTTTACTATTTCTCAAAACTATTTCATATTTACGTCACGTTGACATGAATATGTCAAATGAAATTCACTATTTGTGAAAACTCTTTCACGTTATTGCAAATGATTTTCCCTTTTGAAAATTTAAATAAATAAGAATATAAACAGTTGAAGACACAATTTATCAAAAAACAAGAAGATAACAACAATACTAACTATACTATGTAATACTATGTAACACAATACTTAATACAAAAAAATTGAATTAGTTCAAAATTTCATTTCTGTTGAGGCAATCTCCCAAATATGTCTCCATATGTCGAATATAATTTTGGCAATGTTCTTGCGTTATAGCTTCCGAAGCATCATGAATTTTTACATACAGTTGTTCTTCATTCGTGGGCTGACTTCTCTTTATGTTATTTTTCCATTGACTATACAGTTCTTCAATGGGATTTAAAAAGGACTATACGGGGGCAGAAAAACTGGAAAATGTCCATGAGCTCTTATCGTTGTTGAATTGTTGATATTGTTGAATTTCGTCCGTTCTATGAAATCTAACGTCGTCCATTACAAAATATGCGCCTCGTATATGATCTCCGCCTAAGTGGCCAATTAAAGTTGTCAAGAATTCTCCAAAGTGATCTGCATTGTACATATCTTGAACGGTGAATAAATATAATGAATGAATACACATTACAGCAGCAACCGAATAATTACGGCCCCTTAATTGGGCCTTGACTTTGTTGCCTCTTGTATTTTTCTGTGATCTTCCATATGATCTTCTAGAATTCTCTTGAATTCCAAATTCATCCTTAAAAAATACTTTTTCTCTGTCAATCATCATTCTGTTATATTGAACAGCATAGTCGAATCTACTTTGGATATTATATGGGGTGTTACGCCTTTCTGGCACAAAAGAAACGCGTTTTAGAGAATAGTGAAATTCCTTTATCGTTCTGTCAATGGTCGATAAGCTTACCACTAGTTGTGGATTTTGCCCCAACAATTTGGTTTTTATTTGTTTTAGTGTCATGGTTAAATCCTCATCAATCAAATTGCAGATTTCTTCTTGCTCCTCTTGAGTAAATTTTTTGGGGCGATGCTCAACTGTTCTCTTATTCACCTCGTTGGTTTTTTTGTAGGCCCGGTAAATTTTTGTTCCAGTGTCTGGCAATACATTAAATTGCCGTCCTATTTGGACTGCCGAAAAACCACCATTCATTGCTCTAATAATATGAGTACGGAGCTCGTTGGATTTTGGTATTTTTTCTTCTTTCAGCATTCATTATGTGATATGTGATAATGTGAAATTGATTTGACAAATAAGGAAACGCTTCTGTCAAAAAAGGACAAATACAGCACTCTGTTTAATAGGGATAGATCCAGACAATGAAAATTTGCTTCAACATAATAGACTAATTCAAAAAATGCATAAAATATTTGCAAAACCTAGAACCAAGAAGTAACGTTTTTCTTGAATTCAATATTTCTCCAATATAAGAATTATCCTCTACTATCTTCGATAGAGTTCAAATCATCAGCCATCTCTACAATATGGTTGCAATATTACCATTCCACTAATTCTACTATATAGTTGTAATTCTGAAGACGGCTATGCAGAAAAGCCTGTTACGTATCATTCAAACAAATGAAGGCATTCTTAGCTAGCCTTCTCGGTCACCCAAAATCGGCATCGACCACGAGTCGTAGTGTTACCTCTTTATGGCCATCAGACTCGCCCGGCCTTTATTTTCTTATCGCACATCCGTATGTACACAGACTCATTAGCGCTCTTACCGCTCAATTTCACGTCCGAGCGCACATTGTAGTACAATAATCGGCAGGCAATTAAATTAAATTGATTCTCAATTGGCCGACGGCCGTGGGTCCAAGAGAAAAACTTCCCACCGCGGCCTAAGCGCACACAAGCAACGGCGAGGAACAACAAAAACTTAGCGGCCGCGGCGTACCGCTGAAAGAAGTACACTGTATTGCCGACCGCGATGCATAGAAGCAATTATAAAAACCGTACACCCTGTACGCACTGAGAGGCAACGGTGGTTGTGGACTTATAAATGCAGATTTATCTGTGACGCAAACGAGAGCACACGGCGCGCTTGGAAAAACAACTACAGCGCCACGGCGCTCGATAACTGAATCTACTGATTCAATTTCAGATAATATTTCATGGGCGAACAAGGTCGCTCTTACCTTATACCACTATCATCGATTCTATATGCGCACACGGTAGTCTTTTTCTATTGTGCTTTTCAGATGCGGCACGACGCACTAAATTAGTTTTGCATCGGTATTTCAAAAAGGATAAGTGCATTTAGGTAAAATATTCTTATAATTAAGCTGTTTTCGGCTTACTTTAATTCAATTTCGTACTTTAAAGGTTCACAAAACGTCCTCGGACTAAACCAGAAGAAACATTAAAGCAATTATACAATGGCTTTTGCAATTGCAATATCTGAAGATAAATACAAAAATCTTTTGTCACTTTTGCCTAAACCAGCAATTAAACCAATTTTCAAACTTTCAAATTTTGTATGGTAATGCCCTTTTCTCCCTATTTTCTAAGCTATATTAATGAAGAAGCCTTCAATTTAATCAGCAGGTCATTCTATCTCCATTGTGCCTCTATCTTAGCTACAGCAATTAATTACAAAGTTGCCCGGTGCGCTTGGTGCGTCATGTGTGCAATATTAAAGCTCGTTATCCACTTTCGCGCCCAAGTCCTTGCGGATCTTCTCGTTACGACAGTCGTATATCAGTGCGCGGCAATCAGTCGTTGGGCCGCGTCTGTCGCAATGGGAATGGCCCCCGGTGCCGTGGACACCTTCTGTCCGTTGGGGTGTAACGGCTACCATCAGCTACTCAGGTGTAACATGTGCGACGGCCTTCTTCTCCTTCCTCTTCTTCCTTGCCGGCAGGTGCGCCGGCACCTGCTCCTCGGCATGTATCGGCACCCCATAAGCGAGCGATCCCCGGCCGGAGGACCGCGTATGGGGACCGAGAAAGAGCCGGGAACGCGCGTGTGCTTGAGGACGTTAAGCTGCGTCCACACTGACGGGAAATCACCGTTAAAAATTAACGATTAATGAAAGGTGGTATTCTGACATCTTCTCTGGAATGCGTTTTAGGAATAGTAATAAACTGGAAGGATCGCTTTAAAATTATCGCTTTAGGGGTGTAGGCTATACTGCTATAAAAAATAATGAATAGCGCATTAAAAATAATCTCTAAGTGCATTTCAAGAAAAGGATAGCAACATTAGTAGAAAGGAAGATATGTTTGAAAATCGAAAATATTGAAAAATCGAGCAATTTGGCTCTCAAAGAGATGAAAGATGAAAACCCGTTTACCAATTGTTTTACCCGTCTGTCAGAAATAATCTAAAAAATATTTTTGGACAAAAAGAAGTTGCTGGAAGAGCGTGGTTTGATTTGCTTGTCAAAAGATACCAAAATAGTTTGACAATCCATAAACCAATAGTGGCGCGTCTTTTACAAGAGCCAATCGTTTTAACAAGGAGGCTGTTAATTGATTTTTTGACATTCTTCAGGCAGTGTATGATAAACATAATTACACAGCAGGCCGCGTATTTAATGTGGATGAGACGGGTTTTACGGTAGTACAGTCTAAGATTCCACGAGTAATAGGATTCAAACGGCAGCTGAGTGCTAACGCCGCATTTGGATTATACATTCCTCCAATGTTGATTTTCCCAATCAAAAACATGAGAGACATTTTGATAAAAGGTGCAATTGGAAAATGCCACCCTTCCGGTTGGATACAAAGCCATTTGATTACATGATGGTTCAATCATTTCATCAAAAAGACTAACCCAATCAAGGAGAATCCCGTATTGTTTGTACTCGATGGCCACAACTCAGACACGAAAAACTGATATCATCGATGTGGTTCGAGCAAATTTTGTTAAAATTGTTAGTATTCCTCCGAAGAACAAGACTTTCATTAAATTGGAGTATTAAAGACCTATTATAGCAAACATGTTCGTTAATGCACTCTCAGCACCTACGATATCGCAGAAGTGTTTGGAAAAGCCTACATGGAGTGCCAAATAGTTTTAATTCCGAAAACTGGAACCTTTCCATGCGATCGCAATGTTTTCAGCGATGTTGATTACCTTTCTGCAACTCAAGCTAATCCTGCTAATCCTGCTAATGAAAAGGTGAATATGAATCTTCTTGTTCTAATGATGTGACTTCCCCAATATCTCGTCAAACATAAAGAATTTATCAAATTGATGATTTCTGCTCAAGAGCATCCATTTCCGGCGCTGTATTTATGGAATCCCTATATAAATTGCACTTGAGTTGGCTTTTAATAATAATTGTATTCAGTGTCTTCGTTAATGATTGCTTTCACTCTCGTCTCTGTTTTGGCATATGCAAATAATTTAAGGATTTGTTTAAAACTCCGAAAAGAACAGGATGCAGCAGTTCTACAGAAAAACTTCGTTACCATAATTCGTCAAGATATATCAAAATCTCACCATCGAAATTTTGGACTACTTTGCCTTTATATAAGTATATATGAGTAAAAATTAGATAAATACAATTCATTTTATTTTACTTCACAAAATAGGAATGCAGTTTTTTTTATTATTTTTTTGTTCATTTCGACTCCTAGCAGTACAATCATCAACTAGTTCATATGAAATCACACAGTTTAAAATTAGAAGTAATTCCCTTCTTAAATTGTGTGAAAAGATTATTTTCCATTATGTGTAAAATACAATTTTTTTTTAAAACAATAGTAAAAATTTGAATATGCAATGCTTTCACCGCTATTTCGTGCTGATTCTATGTTTTTGTAAAAAAAATGGCTAATATAATGCTGTAGTTGAATCTTCTCAGAATTCTACAGAATCGTACAGTACATCATGATTTATCATTTTAATGATATTTTAATGGCTAGCATATTTTGCATCTTTTAAAAAATGATGACAAATTTTAAATTCTAAATTTAAATGAGTGTAAAGTAAGAGAAAGTCGTATGATGATTTACACCAAATGGTTTTTCAAATTGGCGGACACTTTTATGAACAACAACAAGAAGCTGCAATGGGAAATCAATTGTCACATTTCTTGGCTCACTTGTTTATGGGTTTGAGACCCAAATATAGGAAGAGTTTGGTTGAGATACGTATATGACATTTTTTGTCGTGTTCGATACAAAAAAATGCAAAATAGAAGATTTCTTAAAGTGACCTAATTCAAAACATAATTCAATTAAATTTACCTTGGAAATTGATGTACAGGCAAGAAGCCAATACCAACAGAATTATTACAGCAAATTTCAATCATTGTTTAAAACAAAAGGTGTTAGACTTTGATTTTTTAATCAGTAGATTGACGAGGTTTCCGCTGAATAAGTCTTACTTTGATAAAGAACAGAAATACATTAAGGATGTAGCAGTGTTAAGCAATCCCCAGGACAAAACAGAAATAGAATGTAAGTGTGGAATTTATAGAATATCGTGTAATACATGTAATAAATCAGGGTGCCCCAAATTCGATGCTCACCATTGGTATCTTTGGTATATATACTAGGTTAAATAGAACAATATGGGGGTGTTTATCTAAGCTGTTCAGACCTTCCTTTGTTTTTCAAAAAAAAAATTTATCGCCTACTATTGTGTAGATATCCTGAAAAAACTGTAAATCGTCATTTTCTTCAAATGTGAATATTTTCCATATTGTTTATCGTATCAAAAAATGTCGAGGGAAAAAGTTGTAGATATTAAAATAGATATTATAAAGTTGTAGATATATTCTATCAGATAGATAGTAAAAATATTTTTTATTTGCACCAGTTTCGAGATGTGACCGAAAGTTGTATTTTTTTTTAAATGGAAACAGTAGTTGATTTTGACATTATTAAATTACTTGATTTTTTCGCTTTCCTACGATATAAAGTTCGAGGTATTTATCGTTCATAGTTTAGGGGATATGAAGAATAATCATATTACACACAGATTTTAACCCACATCACACTATCCATGATTGAGAACTATGTTTTGTTTTCAAAACAAAAGGCTACATATCTGGTATTTATTATCTTTTGTGCTTTAGTAGATATAAAGAAAAAAGTTTTTCTGAAAAAAAAAACAGTTCTGTTCAAACAGAGCAATGATAACAAGCTTTTACAGAATGTGAATAAATGTTACTTTATGTGTTTTTTCCGATTTAGAGATCCTCGTACGTCGGCCTACGTGATTACCAATGCTTTCTTGAAGTGTGCAACAAGCTTTAAGGATCTCGGTGTGCTCTTTGATGCGAAGTTGTCTTTTGGTGATCGTATAAAATATTCGATCTTCAGTTTGCAAGACCATCGGCTTTATTGCGAGAGTATGTCAATATTTTCACGACGTTGAGCTGCTTAAAAGCCTGTTGGTGGTGAGTTTATTTTTGTAAGTTTATTTTCTAATTCGAAAGATTTTTTAATTCTGTAAGAGTATTTATGTTTTTATTTGTTGGTACATGAATGTAAGATATGTTTGGTTTGTGTGTTATAATTAAACCGTTATTTAGGTGCTTGTGGATTTTTGTGTATAATGTAATACATCCTACCCTACATCAGATTTTAATATACGTGGTGTCCCAGCAAAAATTTGATCTCACATTTCAAAACACATAGCTGGCCTATCGATCTTCAGAAAAACCTTCGTTTCTTCAAATTATGTCAAAATTCGTACCTAAACAGCATATTGTTGGTAAACCATATTGTTAGAAAGTTACTTGGTTTTCGAAAAGGTTGTTGGCGTTTACCAAAATTTCTATGAACGAATATAATTTTTTAACAAAACTTACACAAATTCACCGAAAATAACGCAACATAAGACGGCCAAAAACTAATAACACCAGATCACCCGTAAATCACATTTACATACACAAATTCTCATTTAACAATGAATCAACTAAAATAATCAACTCCACAAGTTCGACGAAATAAAACAATTGTAATACGAACAAATGCAAGAAGAAAAGACACAATACCAAACACATGATTTGACCAAAAGACCGATAAGACAAATTTTAATAACCACCACATTGATACAATTTCAAAAAATAAGACCTTCAGAAAGTTAGATTAGATTTTAATTTCGATTTAAGTTCGATTTTAATTTTATAATTTATTTAAATTTAATTTTAACTACAGAACACTAACAATAACTACAACTAAAAATGATTTGTGATAAAAATGATTTGATGATACCCCTGAAGATGGCAATAAAAACTTGCCGAAACATGTAGGGTTGAAGAGAAAAATAAAGCAATTAGCAGATAAAGCAATCAGATACATTTCCTCATCACTACTTAACAATTTAAAAAAAAACTTGATTGAAATGGACACAACAATGAACAATTTATTGTAAAATAAGTTGTCTGCTAAGAAATTCGTATTATTGTAGTCGTCAATTCGAATTATCTTGGTTCAGTTCGTGAATTAGTGTCATTTTGAATGGGTGAAATTTATGTATTCAAAATTCTATGAAAACGCTACGACGTGAGGCTTAATATATTTTGCCGGTAGAGTGAGTAGAGTGTTTAATATTGTATCACTCCCATTCATTGAGGAGTGACACAATATTAAACATTCATGTTTGATGCTGCTTATAGAACGCGTAGTTTGAAGCATGTCAATTAAATATCGTTTTTCTACTTCTATACTTTGATTTATTAAATATTTACTACCTTTACTTTAATGCGGTTGATTAAGATACAAATTTTTCATTAAGATGCAACTTTATAACCATTACAAATGCAGCACCACAACAATATTTAGTCAATATCAAAGTTGCCATGAGCAGCTAACAAACCTAAAATTTGTCAATTTTTATAATTCATAATTATTATTTGACAAGTATCTTCGCAACATTTGTGCTTTTCGAAAATAAAATTGGCGAAAATTATCAATAATGAGAATAAAAATGAAAATGTAACTCCAACAAGACCTATGAAAAATTTTATTCGAAATTTATGGATTGGAGAGGTAAAAGTAAAGTTAGAAGCTTTTCAGAAAATATTTTAATTGTTTATTTTGACGAATTATCTGAAAAATTAAACCCATCAAGCTTATGGACACATTTTTCAATCTTGGAATCCACCCTATCTATTAAACACAAAATTGATATAACCAAATTTCCAAACAATAAAACGCTTCGCCTTATTGAAAAGAAAATCGGAAAACTATCAACCAAAGAAGGCTAACACATTTTCTACAAATGAAATAAAGCAATTTATTGGAGAAGTTCCAGACTTTAAATATATATTCTAGAAGACATGAGCTACACAAATTGGAGTTTAAAGATGCAATTGATTTTGGATCAATACTTTTAGTTTAGTAGGGAAAATATTATGATATTTGCAAGAAATACCTGAATCTTCGTCCCATTCATTCGGGGTTATACAAAATCGTATAACCCCATCTTTTTTTATCAATTACGGAAAATGCACTCTACAAATCGTCGGAATCAACAATTTTGGAAACATGGGGAAAGAAATTGGTACTTAAATTTTCCATACCCTAGTTTATACATCGTATAATTTTGAATTCGATTGAATACAGTAAAACCAATAATTCAATAAACATTATCCCATCAACAGTGGCATCACGCGATATTATTACAAAACTGTCAGCAGTACCGCAATTACATTTTAATAACTGTAGCATTCAGAATAATAAACACTCTTACTATTTTGAGTAGTAGTAGTAGTAGTAGCAGTATTGTACTGCTTTATCTGCGTTAAGCATATGGTCAAGTTAGTAAGCATTCAAAAGAAACATGAAAATACTCCGAGGGGATGGAAGGCTGCAAAAAAGCGTTGTAAATAAATTCCATGGACTATAATTGGCTGTGCGCATTAAGTGAGCATTAATCCACGCTTTCTAGATTATAATTTAGACAATATCTCTAATCATCTTGGTGCTGTAGATGAAGAACAGCAAGACAGTTTATATCAGAGTATCAAGGAGGCGGAAAGCTGGTTTCTAGCTATCAGATTTTCACCAAAAGCTAACTGTTGTTGGATGCTGTGCAGAGATAAGTCATAATCTGTCTGCTC
>JAWQRJ010003932.1:0-11536 GCA_033557515.1 Diorygopyx duplodentatus
AAGAATATAATTCTAGAAAAAGTTTCTATAATTTTTTACGAATTAATTTTCGAAAAGAAAAGCTTTTCATTTCAATTTTTTTCGTACATCTCGCATAGCAGTTTTTGAATATTAATAACGTCGAAACGAAAAAAGATTTCTGTACGAAATAAGTAAAAAAATAATCCTTAAACATCCTTTTTGATATTCTAAAAATATAATTCTAGAAAGTTTCTATAATTTTTTATGAATTAATTTTCGAAAAAGTGTTTTTCATTTCAATTTTTTGCTTACATCCCACATAGCAGGTTATGAATATCAATAACGGCATTGCGAAAAAAGATTTTTGTACGAAATAAATAACAAAATAATCCTTAAACATCCTTTTTAATACCCTAAAAATATAAATCTAGAAAAAGTTTCTAATTTTTTATAAATTAATTTTCGAAAAGAAGTGCTTTTCATTTTAATTTTTTGCTTACACCTCGCATAGCAGTTTTTGAATATTAATAACGTCGAAACGAAAAAAGATTTTTGTACGAAGTAAATATCAAAATAATCTTTAAACATCCTTTTTGATATCCTAAAAATATAATTCTAGAAAAAGTTTCTAATGTTTCATAAATTAATTTTCGAAAAGAAGAGCTTTTCATTTCAATTTTTTGCTTACATCTCCAATAGCAGTTTTTGAATATGTATTAATAACGTCGAAACGAAAAAAGATTTTTGTACGAAGTAAATATCAAAATAATCCTTAAACATCCTTTTTGATCTCCTAAAAATATAATTCTAGAAAAGGTTTCTAATTTTTTATAAATTAATTTTCGAAAAGAAGTGCTTTCCATTTAAATTTTTTGCTTACTTCCCACATAGCAGTTTTTGAATATTAATAACGTTGAAACGAAAAAAGATTTTTGTGCGAAATAAATAACAAAATAATCTTTAAACATCCTTTTTGATATCCTAAAAATATAATTCTAGAAAAAGTTTCTAGTTTTTTATAAATTAATTTTCGAAAAGAAGTGTTTTTCATTTTAATTTTTTGCTTACACCTCGCATAGTAGTTTTTGAATATTAATAACGTCGAAACGCAAAGAGATTTTTGTACGAAGTAAATATCAAAATAGTCCTTAAACATCCTTTTTGATATCCTAAAAATATAATTCTAGAAAAAGTTTCTACAATTTTTTATAGCTTAATTTTCGAAAAGAAGTGCTTTTCATTTTAATTTTTTGCTTACATCCCACATATCAGTTTTTGAATATTAATAACGTCGAAACGAAAAAAGGTTTTGTACGAAGTAAATATCAAAATAATCCTTAAACATCCTTTTTGATCCTAAAAATATAATTCTAGAAAAAGTTTCTATAATTTTTTATAGCTTAATTTTCGAAAAGAAGTGCTTTTCATTTCAATTTTTTTCTTACATCCCGCATAGCAGTTTTTGAATATTAATAACGTCGAAACGAAAAAAGATTTCTGTACGAAATAAGTAAAAAAATAATCCTTAAACATCCTTTTTGATATTCTAAAAATATAATTCTAGAAAGTTTCTATAATTTTTTGTGAATTAATTTTCGAAAAAGTGTTTTTCATTTCAATTTTTTGCTTACATCCCACATAGCAGTATATGAATATCAATAACGGCATTGCGAAAAAAAGATTTTTGTACGAAATAAATAACAAAATAATCCTTAAACATCCTTTTTGATATCCTAAGAATATAATTCTAGAAAAAGTTTCTATAATTTTTTACGAATTAATTTTCGAAAAGAAATGCTTTTCATTTCAATTTTTTTCTTACATCTCGCATAGCAGTTTTTGAATATTAATAACGTCGAAACGAAAAAAGATTTCAGTACGAAATAAGTAAAAAAATAATCCTTAAACATCCTTTTTGATATTCTAAAAATATAATTCTAGAAAAAGTTTCTAATTTTTTATAAATTAATTTTCGAAAAGAAGTGCTTTTCATTTCAATTTCTTGCTTACATCCCACATAACAGTTTATGAATATCAATAACGCCATTGCGAAAAAAGATTTTTGTACGAAATAAAGAACAAAATAATCCTTAAACATCCTTTTTGATATCCTAAAAATATAATTCTAGAAAGTTTCTAATTTTTTATAAATTAATTTTCGAAAAGAAGTGCTTTTCATTTCAATTTTTTGCTTACACCTCGCGTAGTAGTTTTTGAATATTAATAACGTTGGACCGAAAAAAGATTTTTGTACGAAATAAGCAACAAAATAATCCTTAATCATCCTTTTTAATATCCTAAAAATATAATTCTAGAAAAAGTTTCTATAATTTTTTATAGCTTAATTTTCGAAAAGAAGTGCTTTTCATTTCAATTTTTTGCATACATCCCACATAGCAGTTTTTGAATATTAATAACGTGGAAACGAAAAAAGATTTTTGTACGAAATAAAGAACAAACTAATCCTTAAACATCCTTTTTGATGTCCTAAAAATATAATTCTAGAAAGTTCCTATAATTTTTTTATAGCTTAATTTTCGAAAAGAAGAGCTTTTCATTTCAAATTTTTGCTTACATTTCACATAGCAGTTTTTGAATATTAATAACGTCGAAACGAAAAAAGATTTTTGTACGAAATAAATAACAAAATAATCCTTAAACATCCTTTTTGATATCCTAAAAATATAATTCTAGAAAAAGTTTCTATAATTTTTTATAAATTAATTTTTGAAAAGAAGTGCTTTTCATTTAATTTTTTGCTTACATCCCACATAGCAGTTTTTGAATATTAATAACGTCGAAACGAAAAAAGGTTTTTGTACGAAGTAAATATCAAAATAATCCTTAAACATCCTTTTTGATATCCTAAAACTATAATTCTAGAAAAAGTTTCTATGGTTTTTTATAGCAGTTTTTAAATATTAATAACGTTGGAACGAAAAAAGATTTTTGTACCAAGTAAATAATAAAATAATCCTTACATCCTTTTTGAGATCCTAAAACTATAATTCTAGAAACAGTTTCTATAATTTTTTACGAATTAATTTTCGAAAACAAGTGTTTTTCATTTTAATTTTTTGCTTACATTTCACATAGTAGTTTTTGAATATTAAAACGTTGGACCGAAAAAAGATTTTTGTACGAAATAAGCAACAAAATAATCCTTAAACATCCTTTTTGATATCCTAAAAATATAATTCTAGAAAAAGTTTCTATAATTTTTTATGAATCAATTTTCGAAAAGAAGTGTTTTTCATTTCAATTTTTTGCTTACATCTCACATAGTAAGTAGTTCTTGAATATTAATAACGTTGGAACGAAAAGAGATTTTTGTACAAAGTAAATATCAAAATAATCCTTTTTGATATCCTAAAAAGATAATTCTAGAAAGGTTCTACAATTTTTTATAGCTTAATTTTCGAAAAGAAGTGCTTTTCATTTTAATTTTTTGCTTACATCCCAAATAGCAGTTTTTGAATATTAATAACGTTGAAACGAAAAAAATTTTTTGTACGAAGTAAATATCAAAATAATCCTTAAACATACTTTTTGATATCCTAAGAATATAATGCTAGAAAAAGCTTCTAATTTTTTATAAATTAATTTTCGAAAAGAAGTGTTTTTCATTTTAATTTTTGCTTACATCTCGCATAGTAGTTTTTGAATATTAATAACGTTGGACCGAAAAAAGATTTTTGTACGAAATAAGTAACAAAATAATCCGTAAACATTCTTTTTGATATCCTAAAAATATAATTCTATAAAAAGTTTCTAATTTTCAGAAATTAATTTTCGAAAAAAAGTGCTTTTCTTTCAATTTTTTGCTTACATCTCTCATAGCAGTTTTTGAATATTAATAACGTCGAAACTAAAAAAGATTTTTGTAATTAATAACGTTAGAACAAAAATATATTTTTATACGAAGTAAATATAAAAATAATCCTTAAACATCCTTTTTGATATCCTAAAAATATAATTCTAGAAAAAGTTACTAATTTTTTATAAATTAATTTTCGAAAAGAAGTGCTTTTCATTTTAATTTTTTGCTTACATCCCACATAGCAGTTTTTGAATATTAATAACGTCGAAACGCAAAGAGATTTTAGTACGAACTAAATATCAGAATAGTCCTTAAACATCCTTTTTGATATCCTAAAAATATAATTCTAGAAAAAGTTTCTAGTCTTTTATAAATCAATTTTCGAAAAGAAGTTTTTCATTTTAATTTTTTGCTTACATCTCGCATAGTAGTTTTTGAATATTAATAACGTTGGACCGAAAAAAGATTTTTGTACGAAATAAGCAACAAAATAATCCTTAAACATCCTTTTTGATATCCTAAAAATATAATGCTAGAAAAAGTTTCTAGAATTTTTTATAAATTAATTTTCGAAAAGTGCTTTTCATTTAATTTTTGCTTACATCTCACATAACAGTTTTTGAATAGTACATAATAACGTTGGAACGAAAAAGGGTTTTTGTACGAAATAAATAACAAAATAATCCTTAAATATCCTTTTTGATATCCTAAAAATATAATTCTAGAAAATGTTTCTATAATTTTTTAACTTAATTTTCGAAAAGAATTCATTTATAAAAAATGTCATTTTTTACAGAAAATATACCGACAAGAAACATCGGAAAGTTGTCTGAAAACCGGAGAAACATGAGATCGATTTTGTTTAATTTTACCAAACCAAAGCATGCTGATAGTCAATTGGCTCGCAAGCATAATCGAGATTCACATTATCGTAATTGTGTATAATTAAACGGGACGGTTGAAATCCATTCAATACATTAAGTGAGGAATTGAAATATAAATATTTTAAAACCAATTGGTTTGAAATAAAATTTATTTTTACAGTAAAGGGAATCTATTGACACTCGCCATAAAATATAAAGTATTCCATTTAAAAATAAAAATAGGAAAATATCGATGTTTAAACAACTTCAGACACTATTAATATTTTTACAAAATGTTTAGATGTGACTTTTTTTTAAATGAAAACAAACATCTACAAGTACATAATTTTACTGTACTTTATTTATATTTACGTAATAAATCATAGAAGACGAAAAACATCATGAAAACAAACACATTCGAAAATTAAACATAACTTATATACGATACAGTTACGACTTAATTAAACCATATGTAGATTTAAGCGGCGCACGGCGATCACTCAACGTCTGGCGGGCGACCTCGAGCGGAACCTCCCGTTCGATTCGTACCGGCTGCTGCTGCTGCTGCCCCGACCCCTGTACGAGTCCCGTGAACCCCTCCTGTAGCTGTCCCCCCCGCTGGACCTGTACTCCCGTCGGTAACGGTCGTCCCTCCTGTCGCTGTAGTCGTCGTAGCGACCGCGTCCGCTGCCGCGGCTGCCCCGCCCGCCCCTGAAGCTGGGCCTGTCGTAGCTGCGGAAGCCGCCGCGGCTGCCCCTGCTGCTACCCCTGAAGCCGCCGCGTCGCCCCTTGCCCCGCGCGATCTCTACGCGCAGTTTCGAGCCGAGAAAGTCCGTGCCGTTCAGGTTGTCGCAGGCATTCTCGGCGTCGTCGTGATTCAGGAATTCGATGAACGCAAAGCCGGGCGGGTTGAAGGCCACCCAAACGTTGTTCAATTTTCCGAACTTCTCAAACTCGGACTCCAAGTCCTCCTTTTTTACACCGTCGCTGAGACCCCCGACGTACACTCTCGTCCCCTTATCGTCCCTGTCTGACATGTCGAGTGTCTTTCTGTGGAACGTAGAATGATTTGCAAGCTCGGTCGTTTATAGGTTAGGTAGTAGGGTTTAATGTTTTTTTTTGGGTTTGTGATTGGTTATCAGTCGTTTGGGCGAATTCGTGTGTTTCCCGTTAAATCTGATCCACATTTTTGTAAAACGTACTAGCATACTTAACTGAATTTGTGTGCGGGTCGCGCTGCTCGCATGAATTATGTTATTGTTTTGAAAACGCTACAGAGGATAGGTATACGGCGTCAGATACGTTATTTGAGCATTGACTATTTTTGACGATATTCGCTCCTGAAACGGCGATTTTGTACAGGTAAAGTATAATAGAACAAACGAATCGAAGATTGCGAAGCTCTCTGTCTAGTTTTTAGAAGTAGTTACCCAAAATCGAAGCGTAGATTCGACGGTGATTTTTAAACCAAAACTGACTAAACGACGCTGTAGATTGTTTCAAAATGGCAGATGCCCACCAGGATCAATCTA
Organism: Diorygopyx duplodentatus; assembly: GCA_033557515.1. Classification (NCBI taxonomy): domain Eukaryota; kingdom Metazoa; phylum Arthropoda; class Insecta; order Coleoptera; family Scarabaeidae; genus Diorygopyx; species Diorygopyx duplodentatus. Next base: position 6,177 of record JAWQRJ010003932.1, read on the forward strand.
GCGTTACGCTCTGCGCGTGCGCGGTTTAATTCGAAATCAAATCGATAACGGCAGAAAACCAAGTTAAAACTCCTCAATAACCACTTATTTATCGATTAAGTAACGAGCATTTTATCTTCAGTACTATTTACATAATTAAAAATAACTCATTCGTTACGTAAATATTATTGTTAGTAAATATTTTTAAAAAAACACCGGAAGAAGGAATTCATTCATTTCAATTAGTACCAACCACCAAACATCTAAACTTCGATGGGCATAAAATTATTTCAAGATTTTTTTTAATAATACCCCGCATAAGATGAAGAGTGTGAGGCTTCAACTTAAAGAGTTTTCATTAAAAATATTTGAAGACATTCATGCATTTCTGTTCCATTGTGCTTCTAATTAATACCAACCGTGAAATACAAAAAAAAAACACCACGTTTGTCAATAATACAAATGTCAAAGTGACAGTTATCCAAAATTTTCCGAACGTAAAGTGACGTTTCTGGTAATTAAAATCGTCAATACTTGCAATTCGACTCTCATAATAATATTCAAACTTTACAAATTACTTTTTACAACATTGCACCTACACCTGCGCTTATTAACTTACTATGGCGTAAGTACAACGTTTAACCTCAAAATTCCCATATGTTACCTACCCCGTGTTTCAGTTCTAAAGTGACTTTCAAAATTACTTTAACGTCCGACCCGAAGCTGCCTTTCAAAGTGTAAGTACTGAACCGCAAAATGGAGATAGAACGGCTGCTCTCGAGCGTGAAATTGTTTGTAAATTTGTGCGAGAATCATGAGTGGTTGAAAAAGGTGAACAATGATGCGTTAAAAAACGGCTTCAAATTGGGACTCTTTATCGAGAAAAATATTGCGATTCTGAACGAAAAGGGTTTGCGGGATAAATTCGAGTTGGTCCTTAAAAAATGGCTGGAAGTGAATAAAGAATGTGTAAATTTTTATACGATTCGTAGTCTGGGACAGTGCTGTGACGTTTTGTTGGGAATAATTTTGTCTAATCAGTCGATATCTTTTAATACCAACGATTCGGCTCTCAGGATTTATACCTCGATGTTGCCGAGAGACAGATTTGAAAGTTTGTTAACTAAAACTATTTTAGAAAGTAATTCTTTAAAAGAAATATCATCGTGCATTTTTGTGAACGATTTAGATGCAGTTACATTGGAAGCAAACGTTTTACTTCACGAATTTATTCAAGACATTTCTAAAAGTGATTTTGTTATAATTAAAAGCAGTGTTTGTTCAATGTTAGGGGCTCATAATCTCACTAAATCATTAAGTGTATTGTTTAGAATACTTGTGATTGAAAACAATGTTAACAATCAGATTGAAATTCAGCAAATACGTAAGATTATTTTCTTAGAAATTGAAGAAAGACTAATAGACCGTAGTAGCATTTTAAATAAAGATATGTGGATGTTCATTTTTAATGACTTGCAAAAAGATGACTTGCTTATCATTTGTAAATCTACTAAAAAGATTATTGATTTAATTTCTAATTTTCTTGTGTATATAGGGAGTATGATGGCTTTTAAATTCAACAAATGGGCTGTTGATGACAATATTAGTTTTTATGAAATTGAATATACAAATATTGTTGATATACTTCGAGTTTTATGTAATATTAGTAGAGATATCAGAAATGATTTAGTCACTAAATTGTTAGATGTTTCCAATAATCGTGAATTGTGGCAGAATGTTTTTAACGATTTATAATATATTAATTACAACTATTGTTTTTCTTGTTTTATTTATTTTTGTCTGTCCTTTTTAACTGTCTAAATAAGGAGATGAACAAATGTTTTAACTTTTTTTTTTTAGTTTAAGTGTACCCGAAACAACACCGTTTACAGCTGTACTAAAATTCGCTGCTGAAGAATTTAAAGTACCCCCCGCTACTTCTGCTATTATTACGGACGACGGTGTCGGAATAAATCCCCAACAAACTGCAGGTATTCGATATGATAATTGATTGCGTTATTTCAATTTTGTACACGCTTGTTGTTTTAGGAAATATATTTTTGAAACACGGTTCTGAACTTAGACTAATACCAAGAGATAGAGTAGGTCGTAGGCAGTAAATGTATTGCAAATATTTGTTTTATTACAAACGACGAAAATGGTGGAAAATAACTTTGATGTAATTGAAGAATGTGTGCTTTCAAACATTGGTTACGAAGAAAATAGTTTTACTTTGTTGTCTATTACGTATTTCTATATTTTATAATTTGTATGATTAAAAAACAACAATAAATTTTATAAGGAGTATTTACGTTCTCTGCAAATAACCTCTCCAATTGACAGTTGTTTGGGAACCTAACCTATTTGTTTTTTTTTGTGACAGCTGTCATTATAACCTTCACAATTAAGCTTTTTTAATTTTTTTATGTAAAAATTTAAAAGAAACAGTTTATATAAAACGTTTCACTTCAAATCTATTTATGGATGTTCAGTAATGTAACCTGATACTTTTTTTTAAAAGAAGGGTTACCAACCGCAGAGCGCCATCAACTAAATAACAAAAATAACTAACATTTTCGTTTCGCCCCGTTTATTTATACAATCATCCATTATTTATAATCGCAACACGCGATCTTGTGTGTGGGCAATCAATCGTTCATCAATTTTTAATGGGTAATTGTTAATTATTCGAGAAGTTATAAATAGAAGCGCTTAGTGGTAGGTGCTGCCCCCTGCACGCAGTTACGTGCACTTTCAACTCATATGGCGAACGGTGCAAACGTGTGAGAAATTTTTGCGCCACGTTAGTTAGTTTTTTTCGTGGATTTTCTCCTATAATTTTGCGACGGACGTCTTCCGCGTGGTTCCCGTGCAGAGACGGCCGGTTTGCGTGTTCGTGGCCGCGAAGTGACGGTAAGCAATCGCACGCACATATGTCGCTAAAAATAAAAAGGAAATATGGTATCTCTCTTTTTTTGCGCGTGCACGTTTTATCAATTCACCTACTCGCCGTCCATTATTCGCAATTGAAACACTCGACTGACGTTCGTGGGGCTGACTCTCGGCTTTTGTTTTGCAGATTTCCAGTGAAGCGACCGTCGTCCGAACACATTTAGGCTACGTTTTAATTTTTGTTTTCTCGGCCGAGTCCAAATCGTCCTTGCGGGCGCAAACGTTTTATATGACTTTAGTAAAATACAAAGGTAAGCATAATCGTTGAATACAATTGAATGCCCTCGTTAATACGTAACGAGAAAGTTTTCGAGAAAAACGAATTTCTGAACATTTTTTCTCTTTCTCGTTATCTGAACATAAACATAAATTATTGACACCGCAATTATCTGCAAGTGCTTTTCCACCGATACAGCATAAAATATTTGTATTATTTTTAAATATTAGTTTTAATAGCAATCACATGACTCCGACAGTGATTATACCGTTATATATTATATGTGGAAATAAAATTTGCAAATAGTTAAAGGAATATGTATTTGCAGTACTTAACAAAAGTTATAAACTTAACACATTAATAGTTATAGATTAATATATGCTACTAGTACATAAGGATCAAAATCTACGGCAGGTAATGTGTTAATTGAGATTTTGTTACTGTGGGTTGGTGTCTACACTCTATTTTACTCTTAACTCATCGGCTATAACAAAATGTCACATATAACGACGACAAATGAATCTTGTGGTTAGACTTGTGTATCTCCAATGTAAAAAAGTCCGGTTAAGTCGTCGTCTGTTATAACGACAAAGTCGCTTATAACGCCTTGATCTCACGGGCGTTTGGAGATGACCGACCGTTTATAACGACTTGCTGACGCAAACGACACAAATTCATCCCTTTTTGTGCTGAGACTTAAGTCGAGAGGCCGTGCGGCGCATATTGATCATAGTAAACTGATGGTTGCCACTAATTTATTTGTGTCTGTGTTATTTTATTTAACAAGTACATAATGGGAATAAAAAGGAAAGTTATTGAGGACGAAATATACAATACAGATGAGACAGGCCTTTTTTATAAAATGACTCCAGATAAGGCATTAAAGTTCAAGGGTGAAAAATGTGCAGGCGGAAAAATGTCAAAAGAAATCTGTTCGACAACCAATGGATCAAGGAATTATTAAATTTCATAAAGTGCATTTTGGAAAGCTCCGGTGAATGAAAACCACAGAAAATGTTGAACAAAATAAGGAGAGTTGCATTAATTGCATTATTTCTTCTAGATGCCATAACGATGATTTCTAAAGCATGGTATAGAGTATTATCATCCAAAACAATTGCCAATTGTTTTAGACATGCAGGATTTGCAAAAATTATGGATACCGGAAATATTGGATTTGATGAAGAAGGATGAATCCTTCTGGATCGGATGGCTAATGCCTTTTTTTAATGAGCAAATTGCAGAAGGGATATTACCCACCTTTCAGGGCCAAAACGAAATCGAAGATGATCCCTTAGAAACAGAAAGATTTTCAACCACCATCTGCTGCAGAAGATCTTCAAGCCATTGCTGTTATTAGAAATTTCGTTTTTTATGGCACTTTATCAGACAAAAAATTAGTAAAGAATGTTAATATCCGAATATCCGGTATCCGGCCAAATCACTATCCGTTGCATCTTTAGTTTTTATTACATAGTATGAAAATTTGGATTACAATGTGGTGGGGAAGAGAACTAAAAGATAAAAATATTTTCAATAAGCTGGCAGTTCCGGTTATACTGGAAGTTGACAACAGCTTTGTTAGTTTAAATGGAATGACCCCAATTTTAATTTTTTTCCTTAATCTATATTAAATTTTCAACAACTTTTGTAATATATACTTTTGCCAGGCCTAAACTTAATCGTTTTCGAGATATTGAATTTTTTCGCAAAAATTATGCGACCGCAGTAACATTTGAAAAATCGACTTTTCATAATTATGCTGGGATAATGTTCATACTTCCAAGACATAAATTACTAATTAAGATAAATTACCAAAGAAAATATTCAAATTGTTCTCCATTTCTTTCTAAACAAATCAGAATTCTTAATTGGACTCCACCGACAGTTGCATTTTGAATTTGAATCGAATCTAATGCATCAAAAGCTCAAATGTTCCCAAAATTTGTCCGTATTTTCTTTAGCATTGTTTTCGTTTGGTCCATATACCACTATCATTGTTCTTACTGTTCCTCTTCTTGTCTTCAATATAATTTTCATTATTCTCTGAAGTTAACCAAAGAGAGTATGAGAACAGAGATACTAAAAAATGCGAAGAAACTCAAAGGCACTGAGATTTGGATTGACGAAGACTATCCGAAAACCGTACAGGATGAAAGAAGACTACTAATACCTAAACTCAAAGAGGCAAGAGAGAAGGGTAAAAGAGCGT
>JAWQRJ010003933.1:0-11535 GCA_033557515.1 Diorygopyx duplodentatus
CCCCTAAGCTACATTCACTCCCCAAAATACACAAAAATGGTATTCCAATTAGACCAATTATAATCTCCGCTAATTCTAGTTCATACTAGGTTTCTAAATTCATAGTAAATTTTTTCAAAAATATAATTTAATTTACACATAAATATTCTATAAAAAATCGTTACAATTTATTTGATAATATTCACAATTTAGTACTACCTTCTGAATTTACAACTTTATCATTTGACATTACTAACTTATACTAACTACACAAATTATGACACTACAAATATAAATATTACAAATCAACTTCATGATTTTATAAATACATTACGCCCTAAAATAAAATTCACCGTAGAATTAGAAAATAATCACACCTTAAATTTTTTAGATATCACTTTAATAACATCCCCACGTACAATTAATTATGACATTTATAGGAAACCTACACAAACCGACGCTATTGTTCCATTTAATTCTTTTCATGACCCAACAATTAAAAAATTAGCTTTCATTTCTTATATGTATATACAGACTGAAAAATACTCCTCTCAGTTTTAATAACATGAAAAAAGAGTTATACATTATACAACAAATTGCTTCTAACAATGGTTACGATATCCACTATTTTAATAATATATTTCAAAAATACGATGTTAGACATAATAACCATACAACACTACTACATATAGAAGATAAATCTAAACCAGTCTATAGAGCCATCACTTACCAAGGCAAAATCAGTAACAAAATTAAAAACATTGCTAATAAATTCAACATTTCACTTGCCCTTAAAACCATAATCTAAAAAACATAGTTAACAATAGTATACACCCTTACATGTGAAACTTGCAATGCTGCATACATAGGAGACTGACAGAAAAATCGAAATTAGAGTTAAAGAGCAATAATTCAAGCTTCGGTAGACACATAAATTTTAACAATCATAAATTCACATTTGATAACATCAAAATCACCCATCAACTGAATAAAAGCTGTTTAATGGAATTATTTGAAAGCTATGAAATAGATTCATTTAGAAAAAAACATAAAATAAAAACATATAATTTTTCATCATTTTTTATTCTATTTCGCCATTTTTTTTGTTTACATTCTTCCGGTCGACCGGTCGATGAATAAAAGCATTAAAAGTCTAAATGTAAATTCAAAACATACTGATTAGTAAAAAAAAACATTACTCTCCTTCCTCTCTTGGAACCTTTAATTAATCGTTTATATTTTTAAAAATGAATCACTTTACTGTTATTGTAAATAAACTTATAATTATTATTTACAAATTTAAACTTGGTAACAATGGTTTATAAAGGTAAATTTAAGACAAATTACTTATTTTTTATTTATGTTATCAAGGGCGAATTTATTTCATTAAATTATTATTCGGTTTTTCTACTATGGAGGCAAATTCATGATTGAAAAATCTATAAAGGCCATTTATAGATTTTTAAAATATTATTATCTCGACCATTCTATTCTGCTCGGACAAATCGTACTTTTGTTTATAAGTCGAATACAAAAGACGATAGTTAACATTTTTCTTTTCACTTTTGAGCCTAGCGATTCAAATCACATAATCCATTTCGCGTATATCTTCTGCAGATCCTAAATACATTGTTGATACTGACAACTGTTGACGCTGTCTCAAAATATACGAAAACTTCACCACAAATTTTTTTAATCGAATACAATTGTTTTCTCTTATACCTTTAAGTAAGAGAAAATAAAAATATATTTGTCTCATCTGTTTCATATGGTATTTTGCTGTATAATTAATTATACCACATCCATAATAAATATATACAAGATCAAAACGGTATGTGGTAGAAGTATGAGAAATTATATTTGTTTCTTCATGATCATGCTTTAAAAATCATTATGTTCATTTTATCCACATTTAATTTGGAATATTCTTTTACATATTTTATAAATGTTTTCAAGACGTTAATTTTGTGATAATTTCATGTCATCATGTCTTTCAAAAATTTATTAGAAAGATCTCTATGTTGTGGATAAGTCTTATACATTCCCTTCTTGTTCTCTACGGTGAACAATAATCTGATAAAATATCGCATTGAAAAAAAGCAGTCAAAATTAAAAAAAAAATCTTTGTGACGCTTGCGCGACTAAACTAATCTGCCAAAGAGGATAAATATCATTTATTTCCGTAGATTTGTTTGTGCTGGCATCTACTCTTCATTTATGTATCATTCAGAAGAACCAAACAAAAGAAAATAAAGTATGTCCAACAATTGAAATTTGAAAAATAAACGCTATCGACCTAATAATTGTATGCGAAAATTTGCTAAATAAATGTATGTAAAGCTTTTTTTATGCTTTTAATTAATTTATTTCTAATAAAACATAGTTGTTTGATTTCGAAATTAAATATTTGAAACATGACATTAATATTTGAAACTGTACATAAATCGTGGCTTTGGTAAAAGAGTGTCAGAACTTTACTTTATACGAAATTTCGAAAAGATGTACAACAGTATATATTGAAACGACTTTTCCCAAATGCCGTTTCACATCGTTATTATTTATTTTTTATTAATTGTCACTAAAACTCAAAAACAATTACTAAACTCATAAAATACATTTTTGATCTCAGAAGAAACACTCACAAAATCCGAGCAAACATTAACAATACTATCTATATTCATCAAGTCACTATTGAGATTAATACTCTTTTCAATCTTTTCAACTTAAAACTTAAATGTGAGGAACTTTGAGAACATATAATTCAAGCTATTAGCGTAAACTTTAGGAATCATCACCGAAATTTCCCAAGAATCCAAGGTTTTTCACCTTTCAGAAGTCAATTGCGGCTCCCAATGTACAATGAAAGATATGTAGTCGCTAAGGAAAACAGACTGTGTTATACCAAAGCAAGCCTAAATAAATAAATCCTACTTAAAAACCCAAAATATAGGTATTTTACTCTAATCCTAGACACAGAATAGACAAAAGCTTACCTCTGGTTAGTAAACTGCTAAAGATGACTTCGATAAATGTTGGCTGAAAAGTCTGTAAAACAGTGTGGTTCAATAGGCACCTCTTCGATTTCGCATTAGCCTTAAAGAATTCGCTATATTTGATCTCAAAAAAGCCTTTTAACTCATCCAAGTTTGGTGCAAAAAGAGATTTAGAAGATTAGACTTATTACTATATTTTTATTTTGTTTATGATTGGCCCATTTGGATTTATGGCAAATTGATTTATAGCAAATTGACCCATTTGGAACCCAATCTCTCATAACAAAAAAAAGTTACGAATCTTCAATGAATATAATCAATCTTGTTGATCGGAGTGCGTTGGCTTGTACTTAAGATTTCAAAAAGTCATTACGGCATAATTACCCGCTTTACCGTTTCCGTCGAATCATCCTGTAATAAATCGGCACGAAAGAAACTAATTTCGAGAGCCGCGCGCAAGAAAACGTAATCAAAATTGGCTTTACGGTACATTTTTCCGATCATCCGCGGTGCCCGTAAACGAACAACGATGTGAAGAAACGGCCAAAAACGGACCTCGCTTCCCTTCTCGGTCAGTTAGTCAAGCTGTCGTCGGAGTGGACAAATTCATCCGCCCATTATCCGTTTCACAGTGAATCATGCCCCCGACTTGTGTTTATATTGTAATATTATTCTGGCTTAATCATGCTGCTATCCGCTTTTTGCCTTTTGGCTCGTCAACTTACTTATTATGAGATGATTCCATCGTTATTCGATGACCGCATTTCCAGTCAAAAAAGTAGCTGATTGATATTCTCAATGGACTTCTTTTGACTATTTGTATCAGAAGATGTCGGCAAGAAAAAAATAATACAAACTTTCAAATGAGGTTTTTGCTTTACTTAATTTGGAACAGGATCAAAAGAAGAAATTCTGCTCCCCATTGTTCCTACAACACGAAGACGTATATGGCCGCGACACCATTACAACATTGTTTCGAAACTGCCCAAGCACCGTCGCTCGGTTTGCCCGTTCTGCATGGTTTGAAATTGAGCTTGGGGACTTGAAGCCGTTTGGAACCATTTTTGCGCAATCTCTGCCAGCGAACACCTTTACATACGACCCATTGTCTTGTACGGTGGCACCGTCTATAACGCCAGGATAGCAATGTAAATTAAGATATTTATTTGTGCAGCAGTAATTCCTCCACTTACTTTACCGTGTCGTTAAGATCTAACGCAACAGTTAATGCTTGGCCAGAGGCTAAGAATACCGACACTGGCTACTTTACGATGCTTTAATGCTGTCCTTGAGTTATGCGTGCAAATTTGTTACTGTATGTGAAGGTGTGTATAAACTAGAGTTTTTGAGTTTCCAAATCTTTTATACCAGCAACCCCTTCATGATCTCCTATCTACACATTTGGCTTATTAACTTATTTAAATGCCAAAGTATTTAAATGCCATTAGGGTCGTTGTCGGGTCATAAATACCATTTAACATTAGGAGTTCTTAAATAATTGATATTTATAGCAGTCTATGTATTCGTTGGGCAAAAGCTTTTATAATATCGAATTCATAGACAACAGTTTAGAAAAACTTGAAAATGTTCACATGTTTAATATTTCTCTTCTTCAAATTCATAGGTATAATAATTTTTCTAAGTTTGCATGGTATAGCAAAACATTCAAGTATTATTAATTATGGCCTATAATGTTCTGGTTCATGGTAAAATGTTAACATTTAAGAATGTTGCAAAAAAGGTTTTTCAGGTGAAATTTCAGAAAAACGCAACAAAATTATAAAAAAAAATATTGTATATATGGAGTTAAGTGTTTTTTAAGTTTCTGAAATACCAGGAATCTAAGTAGGAATCTAATTAACACAAATCTTGAAATTTATTAAAAGTGCGTCGCTTTGCTTAAAAAAAGTTGCTCGTATACATAAAAATATTTTTTATTATTAAATATTTAATATTTTTTAAAAACAATTTTTGTTGTATTTGCGATTTTATCAATATTTAATAAAGTATACAAACGGAACATCCCGTATTTTTTATCCGTGAAACATACTACAAATGTGCACCAATTATAGATAGACTAATTTCAAGAAAAAGAAATTTTGCGTATCCTTCGATTACATTTTTGTATTACAGCTATATTTTACGAAGTGTAAGAAAGATGTAAAGAATTTTTCTATAGGAAAATAAATGTCCATACATATTAAACAAAACTATCCCACATGTGAAGCTGATGCAAAACTTCAATTTCAACTTTTCATTCATTTTAAAAATATAATTTTTAAGTAATCGTTAATGTTTAGAATTTTTTCTTGCTAATTTCCTTAAACTACATAAATCACTGTTAAACATCAAATTTATCAAAACGTGTCTACACTTCAAGTTAATTCCTACTTTTGTTAATTTTAAATTTCCTAAACAAATCATTAGAAATAAAGTATTCCAATTAAAACAAGAATTTATGAAAACAAAAATTAGAAAACAATACAAAAAAGTTAATAATTACAACATAACATTACACAACCTTTATTCAGATTTAAACATAAAATTCCACTTTCTGATACTTGACGAATACATTTCAAAAGCTAAATTCCTCAATAAAACCACACTTCATAAAATAACTAACAAACACAAAAAGAAAGTAGAATTATTAAAATCAAAACAAATCTTAAATACAGTATTTGAAAATTCACACAAATTTTACGCCCGTTTTACTAATCTTTCATCTTTGAAACAAAATCAGAAGGAACGCTTCTTCAAAAAGGACATAAATGTGCTCCATACAAAGAAATCAACTTTCCAAAGTTAACAACAGAAATTAAAGCAGCCATCAAAAACCTTCCAGAAGAAGAAGAAATCAAGAAACAAATTATTACAACAATTAGAAAAGAAGAAAACCTACATCATCGAAATAAAAAATCAAGAATACATGATGATGAAGAAAACATCACACTAGAGAACCTACAAAAAAAAAAGATAAAAGAAGAAAACATCAGTTACAACAGGAGATAAAAACGCTGTTATAATCCTAATGAATAACATAGATTACATTAAAAAAACAGAACAATTTACACAAGAAAATGATTTTATAGAAGTAAAGAGAAACCCTAATCTAACTTTTCACAATAATTTCAAAAAAAAACATAAAACATACTTCAGAAACTTTAAATAAATATAATTTCAATCCTAAAAAAGCTATTTACCTGTGAACCCAATAAGCCCTATGCTACATTCACTCCCCAAAATACACAAAAATAGCATTCCAATTAGACCAATTATAATGTCCACTAATTCTAGTTCATAGTTCGTTTCTAAATTCTTAGTCAATTTTTTCAAAAATATAATTGAATTTACACCTAAATATAATATAAAAAATAGTTACAATTTATTTGATAACATCCACAATTTACTACTACCTTCTGAATTTACAACTTTATTATTTCACATTAATAACTTATACACTAATATACCTATTAAAGAAACAATTTCCATAGCTACACAAATCATTAATAATCACTTAAACACTAATGACCTAATAAAACTTTTAACTGTGTGCGCTAACCAAAATCACTTTACATTTAACAATAAATATTACAAAACGATTGAAGGTTTACCTATGGGCTCCCCACTTAGCGGACTTGTAACTGAAATTTTCATGGTCGATTTAGAAGAAATTATACACAACAGCAATTTCGAATTCATTAACAAAATTACATTATGGAACAGATATGTAGACGACATTCTAGTCATAATTGACACCACAAATATAAATATTATAAATGAACTTCATGTGTAATAATATAAATACATTACACCCTAAAATAAAATTCACCAAGAATTAGAAAATAATCACACCTTAAATTTTTTGAATATCACCTTAATAACATCTCCACATACAATTAATTATAACATTTATAGCAAACCTACACAAACTGACGCTATTATACCATTTAATGCTTTTCATGACTCATTAATTAAAAAATCAACTCTCAGTTTTAACAAATTCCTTCCAACAATGGTTACGACAGCCCCTATTTTAATAATATATTTCAAAAATACAATATTAGACATAATAACCATACAACACTATTAAATATAGCAGATAAACGTAAATCAATCTATAGAGCCATCACATACCAAGGTAAAATCAGTAACAAAATTAAAAAAATTCAACATCTCACTTGCCTTAAAACAAACCATAATCTAAAAAACACACTTAACAATAGTAAACCGCCTACCAAATTACTAGATATGTATTTATAAAATCTTATTTTTTTACTTTACATTAAATTTAATACTATTTCATTTTATTTGCGCGCTTATTATTAATTAATCAATTTCCCAGTTATTCTAAACATATAACCTTCATTGTTTTTATTCTATTTAACCCTTTTCTGTTTGTTTACGTTCTTTTCATTTTTACTAATTAATGATTGAGGTTTCTCATTAACTCTATAATTTAATATTTTATAACTCGCTATTATATTATATTACAAACTTTAACTTTCTAGAATTACTCAATATAATTCCTCAATTTAATAGTAGATATAAGTTTTTATCTATAAATGTGCAAAATCATGACTCCCCTTCCTTTCCTGGAATTCTTAATACATTATTGTTGTTGGCTTTGTTTTGCTGTTGTTTATTACGGAACTTGTATTTTAAACCCTGAATTTAGCTGCATGAGTTGCTGTTCAAAGCTCACTAACATCACGTTCCTGATGATGGGCTAAACCCGAAACACTTCGAACTAATAATTAAAGAATGAAAATACGAATCAGAAGTGTACATTATATACCCGATCTCAAATTAAGTACCCGATTAATATCGATATCAAACATTCTACATCCAGAACATACATTGGGAATTAAACCTATTCATGGTAGATGCTGGTACATCTTGTAAACAGCACCAAGAAATTTTGAATAATTAATTAAAATAGTATTTTCTTCTGTTAGAAATGCCCCTTTGGCTGCCATAAAGATTTTCTGAAAGTTCTATCTTGGGGTGAGGATGAATTTTTCGCTGTTGAATGTACTGGATGAAGATCGAAAAGTCTGAAGCACACCTAGGAGAAGACTGGTTTATATAACACAATGGCAACTTTTAAATGAAAGAAAGTATAAATTTAATAGTAGTTTCCTACTTCACCTTATTTATTGTTTTTAGAAAACTAATAGTGAGCCATGGAAATCGATTGGAAATCTAAATCCACTGAGTTTTTACTTCTCTGTAAAGGAACTAGTTTATGTAGAGGAAATTTATACTGCAAGTACAAGACAGAATTATGAATTCGGCACTACAATAAGCAATATTTTGACGAAATTTATAGTTCACCCCAATCTGCGAATCTGTCCACTAATAAAAAAAGCATTCGTGTAACACTGAAATCAGGGTTTTATCAGTACTTTAAACTATGTTTTAATCTAAGCCCGGTTAAACAAGCTTTTAAAACAGCAATTGTTACCACTACCCCAAATTTTCATAATGAAAATTTACCAAATGGATCAAACTGGATCGTGTGTTCAAAATACCAGTTTGGATCACTCTGTATACGTGCGTGTAATTACGTTGTAGCAACATTTCTGGGCACGCAAAAGCTGAGAAAGGTGGACAGATGGGTATATTGGTCATTACTCATCTCTGAAGTGCATCATCCGGACGGACGTTGAAAACCGAGATTGGATCGGAATCACGAGCCGAGTAATTCACCTGTCAGGCCCGCGACACCAAAAAAGGGTCGGAGCCATTGTTTGGCCAACAGGGTTCGTTGTATGTGCACCGTAACGTCGTGTTAGCGATACGTCCGCTCCGTTTCTTCTTCTTCTTCGTGCCACAGTCTGCGGGCCCCATGATTGCCACGATCTAAACGTAATGGACACCGTCGTCTCTTTGTTCCACCTGATGAAGTGTCACATCTTGTTATGACTTAGTTTGCAGCGCTTATCGTGTCATCTATGGGAGGTAAATTATAGATGGTTTATTGGCACCTGTAAGAATTTGTTACTACGTATTGAGATGAAGAATTTTCTGAACCCAATGAAAAATCGGGAGCGTAATGAATTCGTTGTTAATGAGATGCAAACGACAAAGACGGCACGACGAATGAAGACACAATAATAATGTGAGGGATCGGGAGCAAATTGCAAAATTGTCATCGATCGCGCGGAAAATAAACACGCGACGATAAAGATTTATGACGAGTTTTTTGTTCGTAATTCCGCGAACTCGTTTATGCCTGTTCCCCTTTTCGAGTTGGCCGCGTCAAGCTCGCCAACTCCTCGTCTCTCTTCCCACCCTCTCTCTCTCTTTCTCCTCTCTATGGTCTTGTTTTGGTGTCTTTGCCAATCGCCGGGACGGCCACGGCTTCCAAGACAAACGGTCAATTAATTCCGTGAAATCCCGCGACGAGCCGCATATCGCGTTCTCAACCACCGATGAAGTACTCAACGTGCGTATAAATAATTCATCCTCTGCTTCGCTCGGTCTCTGGTCTCTTCTTTCTCTCTTTCTCCCCTCTCTCCCTCTCGAAAGAGAAGGAGGGATGAAAGAATTGAGCACAATAGGTTTCAAGCAAGAAGCTGGATCTTAACTCTAAGCAAGGAATAGTTCGTGGACTTCTAAAGTTTTCTTTGAGGGAGAAGGGAAATTCTTCAGCAGATGCTTGGCGAACTCTTACGAAAGAAAACTTGATAGATGCTTAGAACGAGCTGTGGCCTGTTGAAGAAGGTATTGAACATAACTATTTTTATTCACAGCCAACTTATGTGACAGAACAGTACATCCCTCACGGTACCAATAAAGTAACATCTGCCCGTTTCCACTCTCTCGCGAGGTTTGTCCATCCATTACTTTCCTCTCCTCTCTCACCAATTTACATGTAAATACCGTCGGCTCGTATATTACGCCGTTATCACGGTCAATCGTGGAGGTGTCAAAATATAAGCACGAGCTATTTTCATAATTACACGTTGGCCGAATCGTTCCCTCGATCTAAACGTATTTATAACGCCCCGGCCCCGCCACCAGGGGACAGGGGGGCGGCGGGACGGACAACACGTAGCAGATAATAAGGTTCGTGCGGCAAGGATATGTCGGCCCGGCATGAAACCGCATCAGCAACGACGGGCACCGAAAGGAGAAAGGCGAGGAGGGGAAACAAAAGGACCACGAAAAGGGTCACGCCATGGGTCAACATAGTCATCTAGGAGCCATCGCTCATACGGCTCAGCGTGCGAGCAGAGAACTAACACCGCTCAGAAAGGTGCCCAGTAGATATCTGGCCATCCCTCTCATTTCGGAGGGAAGAGGATTCCAGATCGTTGGGAGGTGAGAGGTCCATAAGACATCATCAGAACTCATTCCAGAGGGACTCCAAACAATTGGTAAAAGCTTCCTTAAAAAGTAGAATATTGGAAGCATTTTTGGAAAAAGTTTAGTGGCAATCAAAAAACTTTCGTCAAGTTGAAAAATTGAAGATGTGGTAAAGTAACATTAACGTTCTCCAATATTCCCAAAACAAAAAATTGACTTACACAAGCACCACCTCCAAATGGAGATGGTGACCAGACAAATTGGACAATTTGCCCAGAAGGATTATTATTCTTCGAGTTGGGGAAGTGACAAATAAAAGCAATGTACTTAACGTGTAATAATCTTTGGGCAACAGACAATAACTGTAAAGAAATTACCGCGTTTTGTCTTGGTCATGCATCGCGTTTTAGTGGTAATTTCGTCGCGCATTTCATCACCGATTTTCCTCAAATCGCGCGCACTCAATTACCGGCTCGAAATTGCACTTTAATTTTTCGAAAATTGACGTAGCGGTTGTTGGCCGACAAGTTATTAACGCGGAACCCTATCGTTACGGTCACTCGTTTTCCACAATTTACGGAACGCTCCGAAAGGCTACGGTTCCAAAACACGACATCGCGATATTAAAACTCGAGCAAAAAGGAAGATATTTTTCGACGGCAAAACCAAAAATATGATGCAGGATATTATTCCGGACTCGTTTTGGTTCTAAGTCATTTTTGAAGTTCTTGAACCCTAGTGATATTGACTCATTAACATTGCTATTAATATGATCTTGAGTAAATAATCATTGATTTGTACGAGCAATGAGCAAGTGCACCATAACGCATAAACCAAAAACCTGTTGTGACGAGTAAACCGTTTCTTAAAAAATTTAATCATAACCGTATAAGTAGTTATTAATAATTCCAAATCTAGAGTGCTTTGAAACAGCTGAAACTCAATGTTAGTATATTTGGCAGTTAGACTCACTCTGTGTACGTGTATCATTATTGTTATTAAAATAAGTTGGTTTCTGTTGTAAAATGTCGCGATAAGGATTCTCTAATGAAGACTTCTTAAATTTACTAATCATTTATGGAGAATGTAACAGAATAATTCAAAGCGTATATTCTGAAAGATATGCAGATCGTCCAAATCCAACCAAAGGCATATTGCGTAGGCTTCTAAGAAATTGCAAGGAATATGGTTCCTTTTTGCCAAAAGTTTCAAAAAAACAAGCCATTACTTGATGATGAGGATACAGAAATTT
>JAWQRJ010003934.1:0-11534 GCA_033557515.1 Diorygopyx duplodentatus
ATATATTTAATAATTATTTTGATTTTGTTAATTCGCAACATGATTTAAACTTATCAAAATTAAGTTAACAACGTTGCTAAGCAATCTGATTGGTCAATTGAAATTTGAAAATTCAAAATTCTCTAACCTGATTGGCTAATCGCATTGTTAACTCCGCCATTTTTGATCATGAACTTAACTATGCTTTATGCAACCGGGCCTTCCAATCTTTAAATAATACTTTCGATATTTTTGTCAGATATTTCCCATCTGACAAAACCACGTGTGAAAGGAATTTGTGGATAACAAATCCTTTCAAAACACATGATAGTGGTAAATTAAATTTAAATAACAGAGAATATGAGTCCCTCCTTGAGATTAGTTCAGATATTATGTTAAAAACAAGTTTTTCCACAATGTCTAGATAAATTTTTGATCCAAATTAAAAATAAATATCCATCTCTAGAGAAAGCAATGAAAATGTTAGTCCCCTTCGTAACAACATGTTTATGTAATGCGGGATTTTCATCAATGACAGTAATAAAAAATATATTTAGAAATCGGCGTTCGGTTGTTTCACCGCTCCGACATAGATTGACTAATTTAGAACCCACAATTCAAAAGTTGGTTAAAGCACAGCAGCAGCTTCTCATTAATATTATATGCCAAATAAACAAAAATTATAGATATTTAATTTTGTAGTAATTAGAGGACTGATTTTTTTGTTTCTGTATGCAATGATTTTATGATTATTTTTTATAATTTTCTGTGATTTTTCTCAAAGGTTTATTTACTTATACAATAAATAAACAGTATAATAATTACAATAATTACTTATCTTTACATTTAAATATTATTGTAAGTAAATAATAATAAAAAAATTTACAATTAACTTATGTAGTAGTTCTTTAATACTTAACAAAGGTTTTTTTGTTGAAAACTTTACTACCCAACCCAACCCAACACGCTTTTTTTCGGCCCACGAATTTTTTTTACAAATTTTACCGATGCGAGGGCCAAAAAAGGTTGAGAAACGCTACTCGAGAGGGGCACTCAGGTCGAATGTCGACAATTTTGACGATTGATATGCCCACGAGGAATAAAAATTGATTCATCAGCAAACAACAACATTTTTTATTCTTATGACATTATGTACTAGTTGCAGCATTTGTTCACAAATTTCAATCTCTTATCGAAGTTGTATTAAATTAGCTCTTAAATTGGCTTTAGTTTATACGGATTGCAAAGCAACTAAAATTGTTTGGGAGAGTTTGGAGCTCCGTCAGATGTTTTGGCAATAAACCATCTTTTTAGAAACAACTGTTTAGAAATTGATCATCAGTCGATTGAAAATCATTTGGGTGGGTGGTGTTTACAGTACCAGTAGAATGTTTTGGTAGAAGCAGTTTTCATAAAAATGTATTTCACCATAAATCAACATATATGGTGAAATACTTTGGTTGGGTTAGGTATGTTTGCTTTTGAATCGCTGTTGAGAATGCACTAGTCCACTCATTATTATACCAGGGTTGGAACTGTGGCAAAATTGCTAATAGTGGCAACATTGCTGTAGAGACGCCACATAATGGAACCCAGGTACGCCGCTTACATCACACGTAAGTTAATACCTTACCTCGCATGCGCTGTCCTCACCAACGCCACACGTCTGCGCAGTGGCAGGACGAACACAGCGATATGTTAGTTAGCGGGCCCTCATACTGGCGACACGATGTTTTCGAAGCAGGAGCAGCGGACTAGTGGCTAAAAATCGAATCGCAGCAGATATGCTGCGGCCGGTTCGTCTATCAGAAAGTGAAGAAAAAGTGCAAACTGTGTCTGCGTTACTTGAGGTGGGTTAGAACCAAACGATTCGTGAGTTAGCAGTACAGACGAGATTGGCGCATACGACTGTCCTCCGTATTCTCAGACAACGCTTGGGGTGCGAAAAATGAATGGCGTCATTGTGGGTCTGCACGGATATCGCAGACCCCCAGCAACGTGAAAGCTGCGGTGATTCTTGCGTGCGACTGTGATGGAGTTATCGTCACGCATACGGTACCCCCACGGAAGACCGTCAATTTGCAGTATTACTATTCATTTCTGGAAAACAATCTACGACAACGTTGAGGAAGGAGCGGCGACACTTTCTGCAGTAACCATGACAATGATCTGGGGCACGTAGCGCAAGCTGTGACTGAGGTGTTTGCTCGCTGGGACTGGGAAGTGCTTTCTTTACCATCCACCATATTCCCCCCGGACATAAATCCCTGTGACTTTTGATCTTATCCCCAAGATTAAGGACACTGCTCCATGAGATTCGCTTCTATACCATTCCAGAGATTCTACAGGCATCTTGCGGCTTCCAGAACGCTGGAAACGGGTTGTACACCACGCTGGTGACTTTGACATTGAAGGGTTATAAAGCTTTCACCACTGTAGCTGGTCTGTATCGTTTATACACTCATAGTTGCCACTATTAAAGTTCCAGCCCACGTAGTTTCTGCTTTCATTCCAATGGGACTCTAAAGAGCACTATTTTTTATACCGCTCGATTTGCAATCGAACTTGACACCATACTACCAAACTCCACTAACTTCATACTACCAAACGATTGGTAAAAACACTTTCGAAAAAAATTGACGAAAGTAGCATTTTAGTGGTTTTGTAATTCATAAAACCTAATGAAGTCTTCTACCAAACAATGTTGTAATTTTGTTCAGTGCAAAACAGTTCCCTAAGGCAAAGTGCTTGTAACTTTTATCAATTGTTCTTTAATAATTCTTTTTGTGCAGCTAAAAAACGAAAACAATGATGCTTTATTGTATAAAGAAATATGAATAAAATTAAATTTCATCTCTTGGCAAAATCATGTTGTGTCTCTTGGCTTGGCTAAATTTAGTAATTTTAAGGACCTAGGTGCCATTTTCAATTTCACCTCATACGAGCAATATGTGCCATTTCCAGCAGATGTCTAGGATTCATCTAGGTTTTATCCATCTATCATATCCATGTCACAATTTTGGATGCGAATTTTTTTACCATATTGAACATCGAAGTAGTTGTTCCTCATTATTTTTTCCTCTGTTTTGGAGAGTTTCCTACGCTGCTCGTGTTTGGCTCTTGTATATTAGGCACTCACTTAACATTATGTATTTGGGCATTTCTAAGGACTCAAAATTATGCTCTATTAGACATTTACGGTGGTTTCTATCCTCACATGCAAGGAGTGCGATTAAGCATCATCTGTATGGATCTGGTCAACTTAATTTGAGATGTCATTTAGCGTTTGAACACCCAATCCGTACAAACAGTCTTCGATAACACCAAATTGTCTTTGTGGCTTTTACAAGCAACTTTTCTAAGTGACTTTTCCAATTTATTGATATCTGCGACAGAATTGTCAATTCCTAAAACTGTTTCAGTTTTTCTAATTTAACTTTTTTGAATTTAAAAGTGATCTAAAAGGGACTGTTAATGGAATAAATTAGGATACTCCTGTTTGTTTTGTTTTAATTGTTAGCTATTGGCTAGCGTTCCATATTCAGGTCTACAATATCATAAAGGGTTAAGCTAGAGCGGTTCAACGGAACTTATCCAAATCAGGAAACAAACTACTTACACAAACATATTATACAGTTACGGTTGTATATAGCAATCAAAATGATAGAATGTTTTTGTAGAGTAAAAGGTATTAAAGAGGTTACCTTACTCTTTTAAACCTGAAGAAAGGTTTAAAAGTAAGGTATGTTTGTTTATTCAAGCAATTCATATAGGGATTTTATAGCCCTTTCTGTTTCTAATGTTTCGAGAGTTTTTATTTCTGTATTTTTATTACAATTGTGCAACATAATTGACTTTTGTGACTTATGTTGATGTCCTGTTTCTAGTAGGTGTCTGCCAAATTCTGAATTAGTATTATCTTTTTGTGCTCTTTAATTCTGGTGATAATCTTTCTACCATTTATAGGTATTTAATTATCAGACGTGAAAATAAGGAACTACTGAATTTACTCTTTTTGACTGAGACACTGTATACAAAACAGCTTGCTTCTCTCTCATGGTTGAAAGCATAAAATCGGGATACACGTTAATAACCAGAGAGAAGTTATTTTCCAATGACTCAACATTTTTTTAATGTTTCAACTCAACATTTGTTCAGTATGCAATTAAAAAGCACGATAACAAACTGTTTTCGACCGTTGGTTTTGTTTTGCGTTTTCAGATATAGAAACTCGTCATCAAAAATTTCGATGGCGATAACAGTCATAGTCGCAGCAATTTCGGCGTATTCTTAGAGGCGAATCAAACGACTGCGATGCGTAGGAGGAGGGTTTGTGTGATACGTGGGTAGAATCCATTAATCTGATGGATATATGCAGATACTAAACTTGATTTAGGGCAACTGAAATACTTTAAGACGTGACATCAAATTTTGATGGACGTTATCTGAAAATCAGGCAGCTTCACACATTAGTTCTTAAAGCTACTGCACTTATCCGATATATCTTTCAGCTTAGAAGGCGTCTTATTATATAAATGCTTTATATAATAATATTATATAGAGCATTTATATAATAATAATAATATTAAATGCATTTAAATGTTAAAAAAAATCAATTTTCATCTTTCAGTTATAGAGTGGTCAATTTTCATAATGAATACTGATAATTAATTCAATTGAAGAAACAGTAATAATATTAATATTCTCCCAGATCTTTTTTATTAAATAAACACATACATTTCAATTCTGTAAACTTTCATTATCATGTTGATTGAATTGACTACTCGTAACATCTATTTTGGAAGACATATTTTATCCATTTATAGGATCCATATTTCACTCGGTACTTATCGTGTAGTAGACATTTTTTATACACTTCCACCATTATGCTTTACAGTCATGTCTAGAGACGGCAGAAATTGTATTTTAGGTCTAAACCGTCTTGTTTCCTTCTCGTAAGAGCTTTTTGACAGCAGTAGGGCCAAGTTCAGGATAATCGACATGCCCGGATCGATGAACGGTCGAGCCGCGTGCAGACTCTTTGACGTCATCAGCTTGGCAGATGCCACACGCTGTTAGGCTCCGTCAGGCACCAAGTTACACCGTCGATGTTCCCCAGGAGAGTTTTAGACAGCTCGTCGATACGCGCTTTTTGGGAAGCCGAAAATCATACAGCAGCATTCACAGAATAAAGGACGTAGGCGTCTATCGTCAAATAAAGATGATTACGGGAAAAAGAGCCACGCTACATTCTTCTAATTAAAAGGGTACCAATTGGAAAATAAACTATTACACTTCTAAGCTGTGTTAATTGACTGCGTTTCGTTTTAGAAAGTTGGTGAACTTTGATAGGTCTAACGATAAAGCCAAAAAACTTTCAAACGCTTTGCGGCTAGATGAAAACTGACAAGAAAGCCCGAAAACTAACAAAAAAAAAGAAATATAACTGTTTCCATAGCCTCCCCATAAATTTATTAAGCGTTTTTTTGTTACTGAATGGTTTATTTCTAATTTCTATTCTACTCATAGTTTTTTTTTAAAATAAATCACTAGTTATTACATAACTAGTTATTATAATTCGCCATAAGCATTTGTAGCATATATCTAAAACCACAGGTATGTATCCTTAAATATTAGTTATAACTCTGACTTTAAAAGTGTTATTTCCACGAAAAATAGATCTCCACCGACGTAAATTGATAACTACAGAAACGTGTTAAAGTTTCGTCAAAATAAATACATAAATATCTATTTTCAGCGTGAACGCTTTAGCCATTTCCATTGATCTTGGCGCCTATCCATTCACCAACCACTTGGAAAACAAGTGGGTGTACTGGTTTTGGTGAAAATTCTCCGCAACTTGTTTACAAACGTTTGGCTTTCATTTACTACACGTGCTATTTAAAATTATTGGCATGGTGTAATAATAGATTCCGTAGTCGTGATTGGAAGGCTATCAACTAAAGTACAAATTATTGACCGTTAATTAAATTAACGCCGGTTAATTAACTTTATTACTCGCACATTATTTGGCAATAGAGCAGGTTAACAAAAGATTCGAATCCACTATTAGATATTGATGACGCATTAGGGCCGGTTCCATTAATCCGGTTCCGGCATCCTAAAGGCTATAAATAAATAAGTGATTGGTATTTGGTTTTTGTCAGGGAATACGCTGACTGAATAGTACGTAAAAGAAGAATGGAAGAACACCCCTCGTTTAAGCCGTAGGCCCCTTTGATAGCGCAATCATTATCGGTCTAAAAATAACTGTTGACCTTTCATTCAAATGAGATAAGAGGTACAATCATTCTGTTATGGGTTCATTGGTTTCAATTGGTGAGCACATGACAATGAACGATGTACGCATTTCTGTGGAAATATTTCGATTTAAAAAAAGAGGATATTGGAAAATTTGGATCGTCTAATGCTTGCATAATGATAAAGGAATAAAATGTTTTACCTGCAACCATTAATGTTATTACCACAACTCCATAGTAGACCATTTGAAGGAGCTGTGTGAAATTTTGCTGTCAATAGAACAATGGGCGCAAGCAGAATAAACAAAAGGATTAAGAATGTCTAGTAGGAATCGTAGAAACGCGGGCTAATTTTAAAATAACTTTCTTTTTCCATTTCTTACATTTTAATTTTATTTAGACAAAAGTGTTAACAATAAACGATTAAAGGAACCGTCAGCAAAGTGACATATTTTCTGACACTCGGCAAGAAAATGTACCCCCTTTCATTGTCTTTAGCAATTAAATCTATTTTTGTTCATCGCTTTCATTGGCTGCCAAATCCGGCGCGTAACTATAGCTAAATGTTCTTTATTTGTAACTTATAAAACAGGACAGCTTAAACAAAACTTTAGTGTTAGTTTTCATTTATAGAATGTTTCTTTATACAAAATGAGTCTACTACTGACGTATTTTTGAAGGCTACAACCAAACGCGGTTCATGTCTTTGTACAAACTAGCGTTTCGCGGACAAATACTTTGTCTAACTTGTATCGTTTCCTCACTTAGAAACACCGTTAAGGAATGCGATCGTCATCGGCTTTGGTAAATGGAACCTAGGAGAGTTCTTGCGCAAAACAAATCACCGGCATTCTACATAAGGAGTTTAAGGAGCACATTAAAAGTAAAAATTGCCAATGCGATAGTAGGTTTGGCAAAATTGGAAAGGCAACAATTTATTCGGTCGTTCGTTTTATGTGTCATATGTTCCGGAAACATGCTAAGTATTAATGTGTACCAGAGTGTATTCGCGGCATGGACTAGACGTTGACTAAACACTCTGGCAAGTACCTTTCCCGACATAAATTCAAATATTTTCTGCTGCGAGACATTTCCTGTCACCTTCGAATCTATGATAATTATAGTTGCTTGGGTGCGTCCGTAAGGATAATGTACAGGTGACATGTTTATGGTTAATTGTGCAACGGAAAATAATCTGTACGGCACGATTATTTGATTTAGCAATGTTGTGCATCGACGACAAAGAATAAATTGGACACTTAGTTATCCATTGTCTGGAGGATGAATTGTTAAACGATCTGTAGGTATTAAGCTAATTTGATTGGGAAAGTTCTTCTGCATTCCGATTGTCAATTAATAGTGACATAACCCTGGATAGATTCGTCAAAGGTAAAAAAGAAATTGCGTGAAAACTCGAACAGGAACACAACAAATAATCAAACTTATTGTTAGTACTTTTGTGAAAAACATCGATCATAAGTTCTAAAACATTTACAAAAAGTATTTAAAGAATGAAAAAGCACTAAATGTATAGTTAACATTCATTACTAATGAGATTGATTCTATGCATTTACTGGGCAGACAGACCTCACAAGAGAAAATCGCACAACAGAAGCTTTAGAAGAAGAAAAAAAAGGTTTCACAAGCCCCTGTAATATTTTAATATAGTTATTATTTATATAATCACTATAACTATTTAGATAGTTATTACAATATTTTAATATAGTAATAAATCTATTAAAATAAAAGTAAAAAATTGCACACTTATTTTTTTTATTATGGAGTTTTTTGTGCTTGGATACCCTAAACTTTTGCGTAATTTTCTCAGTTTCTATTGTGAAACATTCTGATGTGATGAAAACAAACCGAGTTCAGGTTCAGATTCGTAATTAAGAGCCTCCAAAACCTCATGATCAGCTATAATCCGAGGGAGGAAAAAAGTTTTAATTTGCAGGCCTATGTGATTTAAAATGTAAACTTTATTTTGTACAGATATGGTAAGGATTTACTCTTGAAAAATCTTTATTGGTAAAGAAAACGTTGTGTATTTTTTATCTATCCTACTAACGCTTAATTTTTACTTTCTCTCTTAAAGAGAAAGTTATGCATTCGGTCCAAAATTTCGACGATAAGATTTTGACATATCTGGGCGAATTATGGTATTCTAAGACAAATGGTACCATACCATTTTTGGTCATTGGTCTGTCCGTCTATCCGTCCGTTTGTCCGTTACGCTGTGGTCCACACATCTACCATTTCTAATCATTTTAGGTAAAAAAGTTTCAAACAAAAGTTGTATGGTTTCAGTTCTAGTTTCTTCTCTATGTATTTTCATATATACAGGGTATCCCATTTCTTCAAGACGCAATGCAACTTCAGATTTTTAAATGGAACACCTTTACATTTTTGGGTCCCTTGTGGAATTTATCGTCTATCTTATTAAACATACATATGTCCTAAGTAGCACCGTTTAGAAGTTATTCCGAAAATAGATCGGGGGGTTAGGAGAGTGAATGTCGTGTGAGTGATCCACACCAGTTGATTTTAATTTTATTGCAATGATGCCTTATTCCATGAATAAATGTTTGCAGGGTGAATAATAGAGAAAATTGATGTTCTACTAAATAATGATTTAAATAATTGTTAAAAGGGGAAAAACAAGGTTGTAGAAAAGCCAGATTGACATATCATAAACCGTTTTAAGTGAAAATTGTTTTGGTTCATTAAAGACAAAAAATGTACTAACCAAATAACAACGCATAGCAGAATCTCGAAGAGAAATTAAGATGGGGTGGGAGAATAGCATAATGCTAGAAAAGAAATATTACATTGGGCAACACTGAATGTAGCACGAGTAACTGTGCCACTGTGTGCATTCCCATATGTAATAATCCTAATGGTTTGGTCCGAGGAAAACCTACAGGTATACTTGGAAATTTGGAACAGAAAGTAAAGATACAATACTTGTATAACGAAAAGTAAACCTTTAAAACTCATGATTCTCATGAACATCAACCTCGTTGAATCGTCCGTTCAATACAAAATTATTGAACCGATAAAAAATTAGTAATATTTATGATCTAATCAACCGCGAAGGCAACAACGAGAAAGGGTTTACCAACCTCATTTCAAAATTACATCCTTTTATGGAAATCTTTGGAAACGGTATTGGAAGTGATAGGCATAAAATAGAAGAAAATAAACTAGGACGATTAGGATATTTAATATAAATTAACTAGAGTAGACTGGGAAGTCAGTACCGGAAGTGCTCTGTGCTTCTGAATTTGGGTAAAAAAAATTATCTCAGAAAGCGCTTCTAGTAGATAACGCTCCATCACATCCATCAGAGAATGTTACATAAATATTAGAAAAGTTAGGTACAGAATATTAAAATGGCATATAGAAATAAAAAATGACATATATGTTGACTCACTTAACATCACAAGACGATAATTTAACATGCGTTTTGAAAAGGTACAACTTGAAATTGTCTGCTGAACTTATAACAGCCTCTAACGGCAGTATCAATCACGTTGAACGATAACGGGAAAAAATAGCAAGAAAATTAGACACAAATTTGGCCAAAAGAACAATGGGATGAAGGCGATGAAATTCCTATGAGTCAGTTAAAACACCAGTGGGATTCTGAATCGTAAAATACGAATTTAAATTCCATTACGGCAATGGTGAATTATTGAATTATTGATGCAGAAATTTTTAATTGGGCAACCCAAGCAAATGAAGATATAGAAAACTTTACACATCAAGATTTGATTGCAGAAGCTTCAAAAGATAATAATGCGTGGAATGTTACCGAATGTGATTTTGCAGAAAAATCTTGGAATAAAATCATGCACAGAGTTGCTGATCTGTCATTTTCCCAATGCATTCAATGGGCAGAAGAAAATAACATGTCAATTCAAGATGTTTTTTTACCAAGAAGATTGAAAGTAACACATAAATCAACAAAAAAAAAATTATCTAAAAAAATTTTATAAATGAAAAAATATTAATTAAAAAATATATTTGCGCTTTATTTGTGTACTTTTTTAAAAATATTTCCGCAATCCGGAAAATTCACTAATTCGGACGGTGGTGAAATTTTATCAGTCCAGATTAGCGAAACTGCCTGTGCTGTACTTTCTATTTAGGAAAATGGGTGTAACCGCTTTTAGGGAAAACAGTTTTTCAAAACCAATGGATGATTATAATGGACGATTATACCTGTCACAATAAGTAGTACATTTGTGTGCAAAGTGCAAATCGTTGTTGAAAATCATTTTCTTATCGTTAGGGTTTTCTAAGAGTACGTCACAGGAATTTAAATCAGATTCTACGAGGTGTAGCTACAATAATAAGGAGAAAAGCTTCTAGGGCGAGCTTCCCACTTCAAAACATTAAAAGAATTTCGTACGAACTGATCGAACGTCTTGTATGTATGTATGAAAGAGAAAAGGCAGTCGTAGACCACAGCACCTAGGCCCTATTGGGCCCCTTGTGCATCCTTCCATCCCACTCACCTCGGTCGCGTCAACCACCGTAAAGCTTCGCCGAAGGGTAAAGCCTTGTACACACTTGTATACAAAGTCGAGCGATTCTTGTATCTGGACAATATCTCTATAGAATCGAACGATTGTATATATACAATCGACAGACAAATTCATGTCTATAGGCAAGGTTCTGATACCAAATTGCAGAACTTTTGTCTCCCGTTTGAAATGGGAGACATGACACAATTATTAGAAAATGTTATGCAATATTTCGTAGCGTGGACGTTTTGGTGGACATCGTCTCCAGTTACCCCTGCGAATAGAGAATGCTTGGTTTACTTCTGTGATATAATAGCTTGCTTCGATATCCTAAAGGTGTACATTAGGCTGGTGAACGATTCTCCACTTGCCAGAAATCGCAGTGTCACTACCAATCTCGAAGATGATGGAATGGTTTCTCTACATCTACTTCCTCTTTTCTGTATCTTTCTGCCTAAAAGCTGAAGCTATACTTCGAAGTGTATTGGGGACAATCGGGTGAAGTTTCGGTAACCCATGTCCCTACTCACATTAGATTAGTGAACGATGTTAGTGAAGATAACTATTCCTGTTTTCAGGGCACTTTTAACTCGGAACATGAAAACCATAGAAACGAGGAGCCAAAAGTATTGAGATGTGTCTTCTAATTTCAGTATTGAAAGTAAATTGCCGAAACCGAAATACAAACCGAAACGCAAAAATTTCACCTCTCCACCAACGTTTCTTCTTTCGCTTATTTTCATTGTCCATGATTAGAACAGCGCAA
>JAWQRJ010003935.1:0-11534 GCA_033557515.1 Diorygopyx duplodentatus
ACGGAGGGAAGAGACAGAAGTGACGCCCGGAGTCCCCGAGGGATCCATTTTGGGTCCAATCCTATGGAACGTCCTGTGCGATGGAATTTTGTGGGGCTGGAGAATGGAGGGGGTCGAGCTTCTGGCCTACGCCGACGATCTGGCGATCTTAAATGGCGAATCTCGCGATAGCAGGAGTGACAGGCCCACGGACAGGGGCTACGAGTGGTTCCCGGAAAGACGGAGGCGGTGGCGATCGTCGGCAGTAAGAGGTGCCGGCGCATGGAGTTTATGGTGGACGGGGTCAAGGTCCCAACGACAGAACGGGTTAAGTACCTGGGCGTGGTCTTTGACAGGGGCTGACGTTCAAAGACCACTTACGAAAAATCACCAGGCGAGCGCCTTGTTCAGGCTGATGCCACGAATAGGAGGAGCGGAAAAGACGAGTAGGGGACTGCTGGGAGGGGTGGTGGATTCCACCGCGCTGTACGCAGCCCCCACCTGGGGAGAGGTGGCGCTTAGCAAGCGGTATAATAGGGACAGCATCCTGAGGGAGCAGAGGTGCATATGCATCAGGCTGGTCTGGGCTTTACAGGACAGTAAGGGAGGAGTTGCAACCCACTGAGGCGTTGCAAGTGCTGGCGAGAGAGTCTGCCGCTGGGCTTAAGGATTCGAGAGAGAGCGGGGGGGGGGGGGGGCACGTAGGAGGAGAGTAGAGGAAGGATGATGCAGGAAAGGCAGGAGACGTGGGGGACATCAGCAAAGGGAGTTTGGACAAGAAGGTTGATTCCGCAGGTGGCGGGGTGTGCTGAGAGGAGAGGGGGCAGATGACTTACCACCTGACCGGATAAGGAAGGCTGAGAGTAAGGAATGCAGGCAGTGTGGGGCCGCGGTGGACGATGCCGAAACAATGAGTCCGACGACGATTGAGAGCGCGGAAGGTTGGCCGACGGCGCGCGGCGGAGGGGTTCGTGGAGGAAAAGAAGGCGGGTCGAGTAGTATAGTGTTGTGCAAATAACAGAAGAGACAAGGCTGCGCCCGAGGAAATGCGAGAGCAGTGCTGGGTACAGCTGGAGGCTAGAGGAGGGGTTTTAGTGGGTGGGATCTAAGGTTGAGTCCCACACTACCACTGGAACTTGGTCCGGTGGTGTCCATAAAAGATTTCCCCTCCTCGCAAGGCTTATCCCTTGCGCTCGGGGCACAGACGACTGTATTCCAAGTTGAAATGTATGCCATAACTACGTGCTGTCAAATACTGTCGAAAAGGAACTATGTAAATAGAGGACTCTTCATGGTCAGCAACAGTCAAGCTGCCCTCAAGGCGCTCAGTAGCTGCGAAATAAGATTAGGAATAGTTCTTGAGTGTACTCGCAGTCTAGAAGCACTTGGGAGGAAGAACATGGAGAAGAAGAGGATGCGTGAGATAGTGAGGAGCCAGGAACTCCTCACCATCCAATTGCAGTAATTGGACGTGTGTGAGCTTAAAGGTATGGTTGAGTTATCGGAAAGAGCAAATAAATTGAAGAATATTATACGGAAAGACAATCACAATAGGCGCAAAGACATACAGGTCTCTAATGTAGACTAAACGAAATATACGTAATCGACAGAGAGTTAGAGAAAATTAAGATAAAGTACAACACTGATATTAGGAAGGTAGGATTAGTTATTACGAAATAATAAATTTTTACGAAATTAAATTGTCTGTTAGGGAAATAGAAAAGCTAAGCAGCGAAATTCATAGCATTCTTAACAATATAATAATAGTCCATCTGGCGAATCGTTTTGTTTAAAAACTGCAGGTAGTCTGTTACCTTGCGTGGATAAATCCGAAGGTAGTGTTAGCAAGCTTATAGATTCGATTGAATTAAACGCAAAACTTCTTAAAGGTTACAGAAACGAGATGGCCAGATTTAGTCACGGCATTCCGAACAATCAACAGTTTAGCCAAAGTTATACTGAGATAGCAAGGTTGCCCTGCGTTAGATCCTTGCAATGTTTCCTTTCCTAGTAAGTGGGACAAGTGCGCGAATTTAAGTTTCAAGTGACCAAGTGTATGTATCACAGTGGTCAGTCTCTTCAGTAAGTGTTAATGTAAGTCTGTACTCACGTCTACAGTCAAGAGTCTTAGTCTCATGTAAAAGTCTTTAGACGAGTTACAATGTAGTCAGTTAAGTAGTTACACAGTAGTTACAATGTAGTCGAGTAGAGCAAAGACTGAACCGGGACAGGGAAGACGCCGTCGTGTGTTAATATCAATACTCACCTTACCATCTTAACCTTACTATCTTACTAATCTACCATCTACTTAAGTTAAAAAGCTACATAGACGTTGTAATGTACTTTTTATATCCGTTCCATATTGGGAGGGAGAGGACCGCTTAAACTAAGAAAAATTCGACTTTAATCTCAAAATGTTTGAAATTTTAAACAAACTTGATGAAGGTCGAAATTGTCTTGTGGATATAAATACTCTTGTTTCTAGATATGACAAAACTAAACATGGCCTGCATTTAGAAAGAGCTGGTAAAAATAACATAACATTTTCTTATACATCTAAATTAATTATTAATATCAATAAGCTAAATTATAATAATACTTATAGTAACATAGTGACTGTGCAATGCATAGACAGTTCAGTCGATTGTGTTCAAATCGTACAAATTTTCGAAACGATCAGATAAATGTAAGACAAACGTAAATAATTATACAGTGCTTAAAATGATTCATCTAAACGTACAGTCGCTCAGAAGTAAGATAGATTTGATTTAAGTATATCTACATAAAAATAAAAATTGTACAGTAATAAATTTTATGGAGCGTTGGCTGGAACCGCATGAATCGCAGTACATACAACTAAACATCGTAACATTACATTTGTTACGAACTGTGTCGTTTATGTTAATCGACAGGATTTGGTAGGACTATCAATGGAAGGACATTGTGCAGTGTGTGCTATAGACTTAAAAAAGCTCAAAATAACTCTCTTTTAGTTTTTTGTAGATCTATTTGTAATTTTTTCTATAGCCTGTTTTAATTCCCTGTTTGCCATTACGGGGCCTAATTTCTCTATATACGTTGTTATCTTTGGTTTTGCTCCTCCTGCTTCTCCTAGGGACTAGCCCTTGGTCTTCCTAGAAAATCACTCATTGTATTTTGCCGTTTGGTAGACATGTCTGGTTTTTTAGTATTTTCACTTTATTTTAGCTTTTCTATTTCTATTTCTTCATCTTGTTTTATTTTCTCTCCATTTACTATCAGCTTTTCTCCTTTTATTATCGCACTATTATCAAAAATTTAAATTAATTACAAAAAAACATAACGACGCGTTTGTCGTTTTGCGTTACGCCGCAAAACTAGTATTTTTCGAGTGCTTCGACCCAGGAACTGGTTCCGGGCGCGCGTGAACCGACTACAATAGCCGGGCGAAGCAAGGGTAGACCGCACGCAACGCCGCCCCTCTCTACCAGATGTCGCACCGCGCTACTCTCAGCAAGGGTTACCGTATATTTGAATAAAAGCGGTGGGCGACGGCGCGATAATGAGTTCAATCAGTTCCTCCAGTTCCAGCAGTTATTACACCATATACAGTAGTGATACCGGCAAACCAGTAACCAGAAAAGAGTGACAGAAAAGTGAAATTAGTTTGTACCAGAAGACCAGCCGCGAAGTAAGAATGCCATAATAATAATTTGTGCGTCCTTCTCTAGTCTGCATTGAGTTTCTGCCGTGCATTCTAACGCTCTCCCTCTCTAGTCTGCATTGAGTTTCTGTCGTGCATTCTAGACCTGTCCTTCTCTAGCTGTATTGAATTTCTGCCGTACAGTCTAGTCCTGTGTCTCTCTAGTCTACATTGAGCTTCTATATTGATGCTCCGATTGGAGCTGAACTGGTTACTGTATTTATAGAAGCCTCACAATTTTCGAACCACCCAAAGATTAACCTGTGTGCATAGAGACTATCTTTCGCTGGGCCCTTCAGACCAAACTATTCTTGATCCTTCAAGATACATTAATTCTCCGTCGATGCATATATTTTTGGACTTTCGCTGAATACACACTTCACAACAATGTGCGACGCCCACAACGAATTTTGCATCAACAAGTTAAGGTCTTGTTAAAAGACAATTTGAAATTCCCTTAGTTGGAATTTGGGAAGAATCGTCAAGTTGCTTCATGGGAGGGATAATATTGTAAGACTGCCTCTGTAAAAGAACGAAGAATGGACCATTTCTGTGACACGTGGACAAATTATGAGGGTTCCCCAATCAATGAATTTGTACTACTTTTCTTCATAACACCACATTTTCATAATTTTTTTGTGGTGGGCGAAATATTCGCACAGCAAGTGCTTCTTTATCAACATATGTTAAGTTATGTAATGTTAACTTATCAGTAACTTTAACTTCACTTTATTCAATGCTCGATTGATCGCAAACCTATTAACTGACTACGACAAGGCAGACGCCATAAGGCAGATTGTGATATCGTCCTTCGTAAAATCGATTTGCTTGGTGTCCCCTCAGCCCATAATACCTTTTGTGATTTTGACATTCGCCGCAGGATACGACGTATGACCACAGCAACTGGGCAACATTCCCAGCGCCGTAGTCGGCCGCGAGAGGGCGCTCAAAGCATCGGCTTCTGGGGCAATAGCTGTCGTAAGTTATTGGATCGACCGTATCGATAGCTGGCGCCCATTCCGCAAACATTGTACGCCTAGTATATTGTGCCCGCGGCCGTTGTTTTCAAGAATTACGGTAAAATAAACAGGATCTAATGAATGTGGACGCCCTTACGGCGCCTACGACTTTAACTTCGTTTTTGCCGCATTTTGGATATTTGTTGGTGCATGCCGTTCAGTCCATCGGTTAGTTAGAATTTTATCAAATCTACGACCAGATAATTAGCATAATAGTGTATTGTGGTCTAAGTAAATGGAAGGCAGCACATTGTAAGGATTTTTTGTTACTGCTCAAGATCACGAAACCTGTTTCTGACTGAACTCTTCTTTATGTTTGTTTTACTTCTTGTTCTCATTTATAATACTTGTGTAGAAATATACGACGATGCTTCAAAACACTGAGCGCCATCTTCCAGAAAATGTCCATAATTTATTTTCTTTAATATAAAGCTTTATACTTAATGCAGTTTTCTTTCACAAACGTTATTATTTGCACATACGGACGGTTTGTTGTATTATGTTATAAGAAATACCTGAGAAAGTTCTAAAAGTAACTGAATTAACGGGTACTTCTTGTTTACTTCACTCTTTAATGAATCAAAATGAACGTCAAATCATCAGCCGGTTCACCAGTACTCCGTAAGATGGCGAAATTGCTAATGTCACTTTCACGTTTCCATTATTTTGGGTTAAGTAACTGTATGATGAATTTTTAACACGTTTTAAATTGTTTGTTTCGCACTGGGAAGCTTAACACGGAAATAAATTGAATAAAATTCGACAGCTGGACTTTTGCCTTAAGGTACAAGAAAGTTAAAGTAAATAACGAAATAATAAAGAGTGATGACCTTAGAGAGGTCGAGAGGGATATCGTGCCGTTGTTGGGGAAGACCGGAGAGGAAGCCATGGTGACATGGAACCATATAGAGCTGGGAGATGAGGCGTTGAAGAAGGGCGCTTTAAATACGATTTTGAGCGATCGGACGTCTTTGAACCGAACGTTGAAAATCAACGTTGAGATGAGACATAAGAAGTATAAAGGAGAGTTAGTATTAAGGGGATTTTTGGTTTGCTCATTCCGGGCAGGTCATATGCTGTGGATTGTCCTTAGGGGAACCTAATTCTCCAATCGTTGTCTGCGTCGATCGACAGTTATATAAAGTCAGTACAATCGACCAAAAGTCTGGGACGTATCACAAGGAAAAATTAATAACAGATGTCGCTACGTGACGATTTATTTAATGCAGTATTTCACAAAGAACATGTTTAATACAGAATCTTAGAATAGTGTGCAAAAAAATGGGAAAAGGAACAAAATGCAAAACTTAACAGTTAGCATTTCTGTGTATTTTACGAGAAGGAAGCTAAACCATGTCTCTAGGTAAATGTTTCGTGCACATAATTAAAGAAAACTCTCTTGCATGATCAACGTTTACGTAAAATTTTGCTTTGGCAATTGTACATTGCATTTATTCTCGCTATATCTGCGTGGCTCAAATCATTATTTTCCAAAAGTACATGTGGCGGTTTCTAAAAAAAATATCGAAATTTGCAAATACGCAATTGCAAAACAAAATGCGAAACTTACCGGTACAATCGTAGGTAAACGGTTTTTACTGAAAGCATCTTGGGGGTAATGCATCACTGACTTATAATCGTATGGCGTTCCAAAATTTGTAGCTATTTCTTTGTTAACTATATCAAAGTTAAATTTCATTCTATCATCAATGTTCTGCCATAAAATGTTGATCCAGTCATCTCTGTCGTACCTGGTGTGTTCGTGCAGGAACCCTAAGGCATGCATAAATTCGTGAAGTACAGGTCACTTGCTTCGCGTACAACCTGGGCGTTCTAGATTTAAAGTTTGTCTTTTACCAATTCTCCCCACCTCGGAATAACAACCATATGGCTTGTTTGTAACGTGAACATAGCCTACATCGTCATCTTGCTTTAACCGAAATCTAAGTATACGAGATATTTATTATACACAAAATGCAACATTATATTTGGAGTCGCCTACCTAATGCAAGTGTGTTTTTCAAATTCCTCAAAAACTGACTTCACGAAAAATACAACGGTTTGTACCATAGAATCATCAAATTTCACCGGAACAATGCCGTTTGGCCATCTATACTTATTGTCAGCCAAAGCATTTCTAGAGGACATCCGAAGATGATCTATTCCACCCAGAATATCACCCTCGAAAAGATTTAAATGTCGAGAACAGACTGGATGCGATACAACTAACACTACAATGTAAAATAACATTTTGAATAATGATGACAGTTGCACAGGTCGGTGTTATAAATGCGTTCTTCCAGGCGATATGTAAAATATTTGAAAAGTGGAATGGAAAATATTTTAAAATATGAAACGTTGTTGGTATTTGTAAAACTTTCTTATCTTAAACGTTGTTGTGGGTTTTCGCGGCCGGTGTTCAATCTTCTTTTTATACGAATTTTTTTACACGTACTTTTCGGTAACGTTGACGGAATAAATTATAACGTATGAGCATTTTAACTCTTCTTAAGACATTCAACTACAATGACATTAAACACATACAAAGTAAATATAATTCTAAGAATGGAAGGAGAGTAATGATTTTTACTAATCAGTGTGTTTAGAAACTAAATTTAGATTTTTAACACCATTTTTACTTTCTCTTACCCTAAAGATATAAAGAAAAAGTAATACATTTGGTCCAAAATTTTGATGGTGAGATTTTGATATATCTTGACGAATTTGACGAATTATAGCATTCTAAGACTAATGGTACCATTTTTGGTCAAATAAAAGTTGTTGTTTCAGTTCTAGTTTCTTCTCTATGTATTTTCATATACACAGGGTATCCCATTTCTTCAAGGCGCTATGCAACTTCAGATTTAAATTTAAACGGAACAACCTACATATTATACATTATACATTTTAGAGTTCCTTGTGGAATTTATGATCGATGTTATTCAACATACATATGTCTATGTATACTGACACGTTATATATTTATCAATATAATCTACACAACTCGTAATACTTGCATGATTTAAAGGATCATACGTCATATAACAAAAACGCCTTTATGTGGAGAACCCCGTATACTTGAAACTCCACTCGTTGATAACAATTTTCTACTGTATGTTCTTCAAAAAATACTTTCTCTCTTTAACAACTGCATCAATTTAGAGATTATAACATCAAAATAACGTGTGCAGGTAACTGGATCATTTCTAATTAAGTAGTTTTTTCGTGATTGCTCAATTCCAAAGTTTCTATTAAACTTAAATTTTTATTCAAATTGACCTTTGCCCAAAATGCAATTAACTCTGTGGCCATTTACATCTTTTGAAAGTTCTACCTAAATTTACGTGAACCAAGAATACTATAAGTAATCTGCATTATTTGAATATAGTTTTAAAATGTAATCAATGCAATGTTCATGGTTATGACTACGCTAAGGAAAAGGTATGAAGAAAAGAGTTAACATGGAAAGACATTTTTTTTAGAAAAAAAATAGATTTATTCACAATATAGTGCTGACAGAGGCCTCTACATAAACGCAAAGTAGACTGAGTAGGCTTGTTACGAGATTTTTTATAACATAACCCACCCTTAAGGGAAATACACATACGTGGCATGTAGTAAACATTTTAAAGCTGCATTCACAACCTCCAAATTAGAGTACAAAATCTAGCGACGTAGTCGAGGATCTAGCGACAAAAATTTCAACATGCGAAAATGATTGCTTATTAAAATAAAGGGTCTAATTACATGCAATTCTTATGAAATACGAAATGTAATAAGAAATTCTCTATATTTTTGCAAATTGCATTTAAAATTAGCAGTCAAACAAGAGATGACGTTACTTACGTTTCACAGGACATAACCTAGAAAAGCAAATAGAAGTGACAGAAACAAGCCTTGTTTTTAAAAGTTATCAAAAACATTGATGTCTAAAAATCAAATCAAACTGTCTTGCTCATAGACAAAACGAAAAGGAGTGATGTACCGCCCGACCTTAGAGAGCTCGAGAGGAATATCGAGCCATTGTTGAACTATACAGAACTAGGAGATGAGCCGCGCAAAAGAAAGGCGCTTTAAATACAATTTTGACTGATCGGACGCCTTTAAAGCGAACGTTCAAGGTCCGAGATATAAGAAGTAAGTTTAAAGGAGAGTTATTAAGGGGATATTTTGGTTTGAATAGTCGAAAAATGTGTTAACTTTGATATTTTTTGGTAGAGGGTAAAGGATATGGTCCTTCAGCAGGCTGCCAATTTCTCTCCTTCCGGGCAGGCCATGCTGTGGATTGTCTTTTGTGAACACTTGCGAAAGTATGTGGCCCACACAGCTGTTTTCATCGGTCCGGCAGAATTTCGATACCTTCAAATAGCCAGTCCGTAATGCCTTGTCCGGTCTGTATTTATTTTATAGGTAAATTATGCTAATCCCTTTCGTCGTATGCCCTTATTGGATTTTTTACGACTCGCAAGATAGTACTCATCCTTTTCAACACGTGTCCTATGCATTCTTTCTTATGTACAACAACGTCATCGTGCATGTAGAAATTTTGCACGGTTTTGAACGTTTTGATACCACTAATGTAATTTATACACCTCGAGGATATTTTCTGGTACCATAGCCAGGCCGTTGTCCCCCCTACTATAACACTTACAGGCGCCTACAGCCTACAATACGTAGTGGGGGAGCGGCAGGTTTCAGTCGCGTTTGGCACGTCGATGGCAGTGTACCGTACTAGCTAGTGCTCTGAAATAAATGAAATAAAAAATAAATTTTTAATTCCTTTTTATTTTTTCTAGATATGGGACATAGTAGTACCACATGGAGATTCATCTGAATTTAGAATGTCCGTTTACATCTTCATGAGAGGAAAGAGACAACTAAAGAGCCCAGTATAACTTTATTCTGAGAGTTGAGATAGGGGTACTTATCTCAACAAAAGGATGTACGAAGAATTGACACATAGTGTCCAGAATTTGAATGGTGAAATTTTGATATATCTTGGCGAATTAAGCTATTGTAAGGGTAACGGTACCACGTTATTTTTATATATACAAAAATAACGTGGTTTTGTAGGGGGATTAAGTACTGTAACTTTTATTTGAAACATTTTTGCTGAAATGAACTCTAAAAGGGACTTGCATTACTAACCTCCATGCTAAGCAAATGTCACTTTTTGTAAAAAAAACGTCTAATAACTTCTAAACGATACGATTTTGGCCAAATGAATGTTGAATAAAATAGGCCATAAATTCTATAAGGAACTCAAAAGTGTAGTAATATACAGGCTGTTCCAGCACAGCGGTTACAAACTTTCAGGAGACAGAGTACACCTAGACGATGGAAAATCACATAGGAATGCATGGTCGGAAATGCTTCCCTGTCACAGAACACAAGAAAGGAAGGACACGAACAGGGTGAGAAAACATCATTATTATTCTTAGTACATCAAAAAATGAAGAAATAAGAACAAAAAGGGACAACGATCGTCATCAAAGAAGGTGTTCGAAATTACGACCCCGAGGTCTGGCGATCGAGCGGGCTAATGCACCGGACCACCCGCCCGATCCACTGTTGGCCATACGTTGCATTCAGGTCGAGACGCACGACACCGCTGTAATGGGCGGAGGGACGGGGTCGTAATTTCGAACACCTTCTTTAATGACGATCGTTGTCTCTTTTTGTTTTTATTTCTTCATTTTTTGCTGTACTAAGAATAATAAACATGTTTTCTCACCCAGTTCGTGTCCTTCCTTTCTTGTGTTTTGTGACGTCACTACCGCGCCAGGGAAGCGTTTCCGACCATGCATTCCTCTGTGATTTCCCATCGTCTAGGTGTACTCTATCTCTCCTGAAAGTTTGTAACCGCTGTGCTGGAACACCCTGTATACGTGGGCAAAACATAGTGATGAAAAAAAGGGACATACCGAGAAAAACTGGAACTAATAATAGAATTTGTTATTAACCAAGTCAGAGCCGCCATAGATAACAAATTGCCACTACATGACATCGATATCTGCAGACGGGCTATACAAGCTAGAAATGAAAAGAATTTGTCGCCTTAACAGTAGAAAGCATCTCATAGCTGGCTACAACGCTTTAAAAAAGCAAATATGGTTGGTGAGTAGAAAAATTACAAAATTTGTATCTCAAAAACAAATTGAAAATATCGACTGTGTAAAAACACTAGCTGAAGAATTTGTAAAAGAGGCAAAGCAATCCAAATATATGGTCCTGAGAATACCTATAATTCAGATCAGGGCGATTTTAATTTGGAATTCCATTCAGGAAAGACTTTAAGCGATTTAGGCGTAAAAACCGTAGAAAGTATAGTGCAGTCGGTGTCATTTACAACGCATTGCTACACAATTCAACCCATCATATCTGTGGATGGAAAACTTCTTTCGCCACTTTTAATTGTGTTAACAGAAACCTCTGGCACCTTTGGACTGAGGGTAGCAAATACAATGTTCAAAGCAGATGCTATATTCGTTTTGGCATCAAAGTCTGGAAAGTCGACTTCAGAACACACGAAGAATTGGCTACAAAATGTATATTTTCCAAATACTGGATCCAAATCATTACTATTATTGGATTCTTGGAGTGGCCACTGTCGTGAAATTGTTGGTGACGTTGTTGACAATTCTCCCCTCATTCTTAATCTGTATTGTGTGTTGCGTTCTTCCTTTCCTCGTATTCTTCAACATTTTGTAGAAGAGGTTCTGATTCCCATTACTAATTCTCTCAATCTTCTCTCCAAATTCCCTCCATGATTTTTCTTTACTGGCTATTACCATCTCTTTGACTGTCTTCCCAAGTAGCACATAATATATTATGTATATGAAATGAATGTGTAC